>JAHWFP010057026.1:1324-29104 GCA_023313725.1 Lithobius niger
TAAGGGAGAGAATCCTTGGGGGGGGGGGAGGAGGTAGGTAATCAACATACACATGCAAGCATTTTAACCAACATCTTGAGTACCACAATTGTTCAGGAATCATTTTAGAAGCACACACATGAATTACGACTTGTGCTCACGGTACAGAACTTAAGTCTTAAATTTTCTACGAAAGTCCGTTTCCCTTCACTAATGTTGAGCTTCAATCGGAATTCGAATTTCGCTCCAGTCCAGAGTAAACCACTGCTCTTTATGTTTTGTCCATAGGTGTCTGAATGATGTGCCAGTTCTAGCACTCATCGAGTTTGGCCATCAGATCCAGGCGCATGAATCCCTCTACTAAGTCGAATGATGGGCCAGTGACGTTCATAAGTGGTACTCGGCGACGAGAGAATCTTTTTATTGCAAGTGACTTAAGTGCACGGAGGTGAGCGCCTGAGTCCCTTGCAATGAAAAGATTCTCTCATCGCTGAGTACCACTTACGAATCTCACTGGCCCTTGGTTCACCTTAGCAGAGGGATTCGTGTGCCCGGATCTAATGGCCCAACTCGACGAGCTCTGGAATTTGCACAACGTTCAGACAATTCCGGACTAAACATAGAGAACAGAACATAATTTATATGGACTGGAGCACAATTAGAATTTTGATTGAAGCTCGACATTAGTGACGTTTTTCAAATAGTTTTTCCGACTTCTGAAAAAGAGGAACGGCCTCTCCTCGAAAATTTACGACTAAGTTCTGTACTGTGAATACCAGTGGTGATTCGTGTTTGTGCGCTTTTAAAATAATGTCCTTTTCCAATAACTGTTATCGCCGTTGCCGGCTTAGCAAGTTTCAGCAATTTACATGGTTGCAACTTCCATCTCCATTCCAGCCCCAAACAATCCAGTTTACAAGACACAGGCTAGCATAAACTGTTTTTTCCCATACCACCTACACAATCAAATTTTCCACACCTATAGTGCCACACCGAAGAGTTTTTATCTTTTTAGGGGAGGATGGGGGGAGGGGGTCAAATTGGTATGCGTAACTGAGAATTCAGCTAAGGGAATCGTGATCATTAAGTACATGGGAGGTCTGTAAAACAACTTATTTTCAGCAATTTTTGTGCCTACGAAAGGACTAGGCCTATAAAACCATTTGTTGTAATTTTTTCAACTATAATAAATACATTAGGCTAGGCTGCTTTTACCATATTTGACCCACTCGGTCAAACAAACTGTTCAGGTATTGCCTTCCAGTCCTTCCATTACAATTGCAAAATGATAAAAAAAAAAAAAAAACTAGGACTGAAAGTAATGCAAACCGTTAATTAAATGCAAGTATTTCATTTTAAAGAAGATTTCAGTGCACCTAACGGAAACTTACGACAGAACCTGAACATTGAGTACAATATTTAAGAAGCCTTAGTCAAGTACAGGAAATATAGGCTATCGGTGTGATTGTTTGAACAGTGATTATTTTTTTGCTAATTTTTTAGGTCCAAACTTGAGTTCCCGAAAAATTAACCAATCTGTTTTAACTGTTAATTTCTGGGGTATGCAATATGCGAGTCGGGGGACCAGTATTATCAAGGTGTGAGGAAGGACGGTGGGAAGAAAATTTTACTTCTGTTATCTTGATAATTTACCAATCACAGTTGTAATTTGATTCGTTTACCACGCAACTGTACGATCTGGATCTGTTAGGATTTGGAATTTAAAGGCTTCATCACTACCTGGGTACCAGCGTATAAAATCGTAATGTTATGCAAAAATACACACATATATATATATATATATTTAGTTTACAGGAAAGGTTGCAATGGAAATTTATTTTTTTGTTTAACTGGCCACATTTCTTAGCATGTGATAGCCTTAAAAAATAAAAAAAATAAACACTTTTTTTGCAAATATTTACTTTTTGCAAAATAGTTCCGTACTGATTTGAGCTACTGGCTTGAAATTGGTTCCATTGAAAAGCTCGTTTCGAGCTGGTTAAAATGGTGTATTGGAATGCTAAAATCGGTCAAAAATTGGCGAAAATATGAATTTTTGCGATTGGAGCAACATTCAGATAAAAACTGTTGACCGCGATCTTTGAAAAAACATACGACCGCGGCGGCCGCGAATACGCTCACGCACACGTTGTAAACTAAATGTTTAACTTTGCGAACCCTTATCAAGGGCTTAGCTTAAAAACACAAGGAGTGTAATTAAGTAATAAGAAAAGAACAATTTGTAGCTAGTATCAAGCTGTAGGCTGAAATAGAGGACGACAGGAGTAAGATGTGGCCGTCAGATTAGGCCTAACGTGTGAATAAACAAACACTGACCACACTGACCATTACGTTGCATACACAAAAATAAACAAGGCATACAGCTAGCTATTCAAACATGATTTCAATCACAAAGTTACTTACAAGAATCCAGTTATCACGTGCAACTTCCTAGCCTTGATAGTATTGTTGATTGCAGGACGTAAAGGTAGATTGCTGTACTCTGCCGGTAAGAGCGATGGTAGCCCGTGGTGGGATGGCTCAAAACCTGGAACTGGACCGGAAGTGGTGTGGAAAACGTGACGCTCGGCTAAACGAACTGAGTAAAAACTAATGTGTGGTGTAGATAGTATTCAGGCTGTTAGTGAAGCTGAGAGCCTGACTAAACAAATTAAATGAGAAACCTAGTAAAACGTAACACTCTCTCTTCATTTGTGTAGTTTAAAACAGTAGTGTGAAGGAATAAAAAAATTAAAAAAATAAAAAAATAAAAATAAAATTATTTTCTAAATTCACACTGTTTTGTTATAAACTTAGGAATCGTAATTTCTTGTAGGAATAAGTTAAAATCCTCCTGTTCTCAATGTTTGTGTGTCCTGCGTGGGTCGTTGCCGCCCCTCGGGGGGGGGGGGGGGGAGCGAGACCCTTTCTACATTTTTCTATGCACTTGGGGATTTAAAAAATGAAGGAATTTACACAGATTGATTTCTAATGGTAAGTCTAATGTTGTCGATGTCAATAACCACCATGGATATCCTAAGGATATCGTCTGTGGATCCAGCCTGGACCACGACGTCATGGATGACATGTGGATATCTCTTGGATATCCTTGTGAGACCACAACGTCATGGATATGGTATGGATATCTCTCGGATATCCCTCGTAGATCACGACGTCCTGGACATGGTATGGATCTCTATGGATATCCATGGGATGTCTTGTGCTGTATGGGATATACTATTTTAGTAGTACAAGATGCGAAATAATAATAATTGTAAAGCATTTGTCGCGAAGCAACAGTTCTGACACATTGTAAAATCACATTGGACGGGGATAGCAGTCAACATAAAAGGGTAAAGGCTGAAACAGTGAAAGAATGGTGTAATAGTGAACAAATAAGACGACATAGCAAGTTGAACCAATTGTCAACCGATCATGAAAGGGAAAGAAAAAATAAAACTACAGTAATAATGCAATAAATACAAAACGTGATAAAATAGTAAAGTTCAAAAACCGACCGTGTGTTAAACAGTAATCATCAAAAATTTATAAATATTGTTTGTGTAAAGTTTTGCTTTGCAGGCGTTCCGAGACAGCAACACAAACTCAACATGCTTTCTAAACAGAATGCATTTCATGATTGCTGTAGGAAGCTGCCACAACGAAAATCAGTTTGTAAATTGAATCTTTTAGGTGAATGGATTTTTTGCTTTTATTTTCACCATGTTCGCGTTGTCAAAGGCAATCTTATAAGTAGTTTTAATTTAATAACTGGCTGACACCGTTAATTTGGTTTACTTAATAATTATATATTTTTTTAGCTTATAGGGGACCATCTGTGTGACGACAATATCCACCATCAATCCTATCCTAAATTAACATAAATAATCCAAGCGAAGAAAAACTGCAGATCATCCACCGTTTTTGGTCAGTGAAACCGTGGATTCAAGCGGCAAAACCGCCTCGAAGAGCCCACGAGTGCAATGCAACATCACTGACGTCATGCTGAGTGATCGGAAAATGAAGCAACTTTAATGAGTGGTGGCGATAGTTGTGACATCTTCGGTGAGTTAGGGAAGTAATCAAAGTCTCGAGTCGTATAAGATTTCAGCTCAGTCCATCTTCAAATATAAGTTCGGAAATTTTCAACGACGCAATGATATCATGAAACTCTTGGAATGTTTTAGTCTTTTGCCTGGTTTGAGTGGAAGGTGTCGGAGGGGGAGATGTAACGGCGGATGCTACGACGGGCTAGGTGCTCGTAACGTCCACGCACTCATGGCTGACTTTCTTGTATGTAGAAATGACTGATTCGTAACTTTCTGACTATTATGGCATATAACAGCACAGTAAGGCCTCAATCCCGGGGGTATAGTGAAGATACTTTCCTATTTAAAGTGAATGGGTCTAACCAGTAACTATCTACCTGGTCTATAAGGCTGTCACCACTGATGGGTAAGTTTAAAAGCTAAGGGGGTTTAGAATAAAATGGGCTACATATTATTTAAACGATAACAATTAATCCGCACTAGAAACCGTACGTGTAGTTTTAAAAACTCATGGTTTTAATAAAAAGAACAACAAATGAAAATGGCACTTTACATTTTGATTACTAGTTACAACGAAAGTTTTAAATTAAAGCAAGAAAGCTTTCAGTGAAAACACACGACTTTACATTACAGAAAATTCAACCTTTAAAAGCAACAACGGGCTTTTAAAAAAAAATAAACAATTTCAACTAGAAAAAGTAGTTTTTGGGTCCAATCCTGAAAACCCTCTAATTTAAACTCGCAACCGCTAAAGTCTTAATTAGTCTTAGACATATATCTCTTTTGCAAAAGAGTGCGCGAATCCTCAAGGGCCACTGTCTATCGTTTAAGTTAAAAAGTGGTTTAAAATAAACAAATGAATGCTGGTTTTTAGGAAGAGAACCACTCTGACATTACAGTAAGTAAAGACCGAAAATACCGTTTGGCGTACGTCACTGTAAAATTCCAAAACAAGAGGAAAGTTAAAAATTGAACTATAAATTTAGAATGGGGGTCCTAAAATTAAACTTTCAATGGCATGGCAACCTTCAGAACACGGCATCTTCACTCCTGACCGGCTGTGACCACCACTTGTTTTACATCTGTGAGCTGTGCTATGGATGGAGGGCAACTGGGCCTTTTATGCTAGAGCATCGGATTTTGGTTGCAAAAGCGCGGACGGGTAGGAGAGCTACGGGGGTCTGACTGGCTGAGGGCCTGGAGAACAATGGAAAGTGGGAGGAAAACTCGGGTGAAGAAAGGTTTTTGCTTGGGAGCCGTTTGAAGGAACAGGGACTATGTACACATGTGCCAATAACGAGTTTTGAACTGTTTGACAATGGAAAATTGGCTTTTTATTACTTTGGGAGTTTTGGTGTACAAAATATTAAACTACAGTGTTGTGCACTGCAACTATTAAAGGAAGGGGGACGAAGTATAATGCACAGTTTGACTTAGGCAATTTAATAGAAGGAACAGATCGTTTGTTTTGCATTCGGATTGTTGGTAGTCACGGTCGAGTTTTCAGTTTAATATTTACAACAAATACAATTTACTTGCGTTTAAATCGTTGCTGAAGGAAGGCTAAGCAGAGGTAGTGATCCGGGGGCAAAAGATTAAACTCAAAAGGTTAAATAAACCAGCTTAGTAAAAGGGCTATATAAAAATTACGAGTTAAGTTTTGTCTCAGCAGAGAATGGCGATAGGGAAAAGTCGGACATTTTTCATGGCATTTGTGATCATTCTAACAGATTAAAAAATATCGTGCTAAGTCTGAATTCACATGTATGTGAGGTTAAGTACCTTAAAGGAAGCCCCTCCTAAAACACAACTAAGCTATTGTATTTAGGCTTTATGCCTGCAATAAAATAAAAAGAAATAATTACATTTGTACATGGGTTTTGAAGTTATGGCGACCTTTAGTGTGAGTGCTATGGCCCAGTTTGGTGACTTATTGTTAAGGATGCTGTGGACGAATCAGAAGGAAATTTAATGTTCTGTTTTCACAGGAATAAAGTTGAAATGAGTGGCTATTAAGAGCTTCTGTGTTTGGCCGATTCTGATGGTAACTTCTTGTCGAATTTTCCAACCAAAGATGAGCATTTTTGGTCGGGGGTGGGGGGTGACCTGAAGTGTGGAGCTTCAGAAAAATTAGGTTTTTCCCCGAGGTTTTTGATGTTTGGAGTCTGGGTATCCTCTCCAATCATGCCGCAGCTCAGAATTCCATTACACACCTCCAACCAAGGGAATTTATTTGGGATCCGTGTAGAATAATAACTTAGACTGCCAAGCCATTTAAAAGCAATAAGGTAAGATAATAACTTAGACTGCCAAGCCATTTAAAAGCAATAATAATAGTAATAAATCCATATTAAAGCATTATTAGGCAAAAAATACATTTCCTGGGTTGAGAAATACATGTCCTTGGGATAATTGTTCCTATCCCTGGATCCGGTTATACATGAAATAAAATTACACTGTTTACAAAAATATTAACTTTGCCGTTTTGTTTTTTTGGGGGACTGACGTTTTTGTGGCTCAGAAAATTTTTTGTAAAATTTAAAAGTTACAAGTTAAAAGTTCACTATTTTTGAAACCATTAACTAAATGCTGTCCGCGCTGCTTCGTGCAGGAAAAACGTACAAGCATTCAGAAAATGGGGCAAAAGACATTAAAAAAATTTGAAAAACACTAGGTTTGACTAAATGTACAAGGTTAATTTTTTTGTACGAATTAACAGATAAATGAAGCCATCTACTGCTCTGGTAATATGTCCCTAACAGTTCCGCCTTTCCTCTAGCCTAGTTTTTTAAATATCCTGGTAAACTGCGATAAAATCCAATGGCCGCATTTCAATAAACTTAGCCTGCGATAGGGGTCAGAAAATCGAATACTGTAGGCACGCATAAAATGACCAGCTCTATTCACTGTTAAAACATACCACTAGAATGGTTTAAGGTTACCAAACAACTTACTTGTTTACAGTTTGAAATTGGACACTGAAGGGTTTTAAGGTATGACCCATAACTTAAACATAACAATACAACACTGGGAGGTTTAAGGATAAAAACGCAACAACCTTGTATCGACAGTGCTAACCTTTTTCATAGAGGGGTAGACAGACAGCTGTATTTAAAGAAAGCCATTTCGTAGAAAACTTAAAGAAAGGTCAACCGGGAACAAGTTGCAACCCCCGTAGAATATTCCTAATGAATATTTAATTAGTGTCGTTCAATCTTTACAAACATTCACCCACAAGAGGGTGGCGGTGATGATTATAGAGAGAGAAAATCATTGGCACTTAAAATTCAGGTGTGAAGTCCAAAACGGGGAATAACTGAAGGTTCCTTTTGTTGTGGTTGTCCCTACAACGCACCACTTAAACAAATTAAATATGCAGTTAAAAATTTCAGTCAATTTGTACTGAAATGAAACGTTTTAACATTTAAACGTCTAAACAAGATGCAGCAGTATTCACAAGATACTTTCTAGGTTTATATAGTCTCTGAAGTTTTAAAATTAAAATTTCAACAAGTACACTATTTAGTTTTTAGTTGATCCCAGATGGAGCCATGCTTGTATCGACATATAACTCACTATTTAAAAGAAACTCGCACGGGAATTTACTTTGTTAGGTTTGCTTTTAATTGCAAAAAAAAACTCTAATTTAGAGAAAAAAAACTACATTAGGTTAGGTTTTACAACCTCCGTTTTACTGGGAACACCTATTCAGTACTAGAGCCTTAATTAGGCCTTAATTTCCACCCTAGACTGACATAGAGTTTACACTAAAACCTCGGTCCTATTTTTAAAAGGGAACTGGGAAAAAAACTATGCAAGTGTAGTTCATCAGTAGGGAGATCTAATCTAAGGTTTTACATACTCTTAAACTGACAAAACTACACTTTTGCTGTTTGGTTAGGTTAGAATGTAACCTTCGTTCTAATGAAAAAGTATTATTCTGTTAAAAGAGCCATAATCGTGGTGCTCAATCACAAAAATTCCCTCCTTTTACACGACAAGAGTTTAACACTAAACATCGGGTCCTAATTTAAAAAGGGGGATCAGATAACTTTATTTACGTTTCAAACAACTAGTACTCTGAAGTCAAGTTGAATTAATCTCAGGAGAACTGACTTTACTGCATTCAAGAAAGAATTTGAAACACCCAAGGGAAGCACGTCAACTGCCGACCTCTAGTTCGACAGTTTTACTATGAGTTAAGCGGAATGTCTCCTCGGCCTGGGAGGGGGGGGGGGATTATCAGATCGGGTTACACTGCTCACTGAGTCACGGCTGACCGCTTTTGATAAACGATTTCCCTCCTGCTGGCAACGTAAGTTCTGGCTGAGGCTTTATCGCCTCTTTACTGCCTAATTGACACTTGACCAATTCCTCAGGGTGTTCGGTTATCGACTAGGCGAGCGTTTCTTGGGGATCTTTAGACTGGTTAACGTTATCTCAAGTATTTTTAGAAAACTGGTAATTTCCGTTTTTGGGGTCCACTTATTGACTAGGCGTACCACATCGGAAATTTTTTCCTGTTTAGGTACTGGATTCGGAAGTTTGCTAAGTTAATATTTCCAAAATAAATCTACAAAAGATTAATACACATAAAGAAAGGTAACTATGAGTTGGAAATATCAAGATTGAATGAGTGCTTAGCCAAACAACGTTGAAAACCTCAAAACGTTTATACAAAATACCAGCTAAGCGTGCCAGAATTCGTGTGAGTTCTCCCTTTCTTGTGACGCACAGTGTAGTTTAGCCCTTGTAAACTAAGGCTCCAACGTAGCAGTCGACCATTCTTCTGAGATATTTGGGCTAACCACCAGAGCGGGTTGTGGTCAGTTTCAATGATGAAATGTGATCCAAAAATGTAAGGCTTTACTTTACTGACTGCATAGATAATGGCTGCGCATTCCAATTCGACGGCTGAGTAGGCCATTTCCCTAGGCGTCAGCTTCCTTAAAAGATAAAGTACAGGGTGCTCCTCCCCTCCTCGTTGACTTGCGAAAGCACTGCGCCCCTTCCTCGTCCTGAACAGTCCGTCTGTATTATATATTCACGCTCATAATTAGGGGCCGTAAGTACTGGTCTCTTCATCAAGGCGTCCTTTAAGCCCTGAAAAGCCCTTTCTTTCTCATCTCTCCAAACCACGTGATCTGGTTCATGCTTCCGCAATGCATCTGTAAGTGGGCATGTCAATTCTGCATATGAAGGAATGTAATGGCCGTAGTACCCACATAATCCTAATAGGGCTCTGATCTCAGACTTTGTTTGAGGCCTACCAAACTTGCGTACAGCTTCCACCTTAATGTCGGAAGGCCTCCGTTTGCCTGAACCAACGACGTGACCAAGATACAAAACCTCCGCTTTGCCAAACTGACTTTTCCTCGGATTAATTGTTAATCCTGCCTCTTTAATTCTCTTCAAGACAGTCAACAAATGCTGTAAATGTTCCTTCTATTCTTGCGAATACACTGCAGTATCAGCCACAAATGCTGCGCTACATTCTTCTAGGTCCTTTAAAACAATGCTCATAAGTTTCTGAAACGTGAAATTTGCATTCTTGTCCCCAAATTGCATTCGAACAGGTTCAAATTTCCCTCCAGGTGTAATAATTGCACCATAACGCCTGGCACAAGGAGAATTCATTATCTGCCAGTACGCTTTTGCACAATCAAGCGTACTTATGAACTTTGCTGCACAAACCCTCTCAATGAGATCCTCTAAGTAGGAGAATGGGAAAGGCTGACTTTCTGCGGCATCATTCAAAGTGCGATAATCAACACAAGGGCGTGGCTCTTTCCCTGGCTCTTCATGAATTATCATGGGGCTTCCATATGGGCTGTTTGTTTCTTGGATGATTCCTAATTTCTTCATTTTGTTCACTTCAGCTTCAATTAGCTCCCTCTGTTTCTTTCCATAACGATACGGCCTACATGAAATAATTTTATCTTCCTTCAGTTCAAAATCATGTTCAATTACGTGAGTTTTTCCTGGTGTGAGAGAAAACACACCTGGTACCTGCTCAAAAAACCTTAAGCAAATCTTCCTTCATACCCCCTGTGGGCTGGGGGTAGAATAAGCCCACCGTACCCCTGCGTGTCGTAGGAGGCGACTAAAAGGGAACCCAAGATCACGGTTTGCTAGTGTGCCAAGGGTCTGCATGGCGGAGGGTTTTTAGTCCGTCTTGAACACTAGCAACCTCAACACTACGGTTTGCGAGTGCGCCTACGGTGTGTATGGCGGGGAGGTTTAACACCCGTCGCAAGCATTAGTCGGAAAGAGGTAAAGGGACATCCGGACAAACTGGGCCCGGGGTGGCTGCTTAGAGGATGTTTGGTGGTTTGAATCCCCTTTTGGGTTTGATTCCAATTTGTCCGTTTTGGCCACTGGGCTTTTCATCCTCATCCCCCAGCATGTTGGCCGTGTGCTGCAACCTAGTAATCCGTGGAGGCGGAGATCCTGGCTTTCGGGCTTTGGCTCCTTATTCCGGAGGACGGGTGGCCTGGGCGAGCCCCCCTAAGATCAATCGGCTATGACCTTTCGGGTCCTGTTGATGTGGGGAGGCGGCTTGTACTGTATCCATCTGCATCACAGACCCGAACTGTTTGGGTTATCGACGGAGGTGGTGTGTACGGCTTCCTAGGTGGCCTCGCCTCTTGGCATGCTTAGGCTGCCACCTCTCGGAGATAGACGGCGGTGTTAGCTTCCTGGTGCAGGGCCCTGGATATGCGGCTTCCGGCCCTGCATCACCCGAGTGCCGCGCGGGACTTTATTTTCTGGGGAGCGCACCGCCGCGACTTCTTTTTTGCTTTCGATGGCAATTTCTTCTCCCCCTTCCCCCGCAAAAATTTCTTCCACCCAAAATTCTTCCCCTCCTCGCTGCACTAGCAAGCGCCAGAGGAGGGAACCTGAGATGGTTGGGCCTGGTGCCCAGTTACCAGACCCTAGTAAGAGTCGGGACCAAGTCCCGAAGTTCCTGGTGGTGACAGGAGAGGGCCGAGATGTTACGCAACTCGGTCCATTCACTGTACACAAAGCTTTGAAAGTGATCTGTGGTTCTGATCCAAAGAGTGTCTCTCGGCTCCGTGCTAGGGGATACCTTGTGGAGGTTGCAGACGATGGTAAGGCGAAGAGGCTTTTGAAAGTGAGTGCACTGGGGTCATGCCCAGTGCATGTCGAGCCGCATCGTACTTTAAACAGCAGCAAGGGGGTCGTGACATGCTTCGATTTGAGGGGTCTCAGTGATGATGTCATCCTGGGCGAACTCAATTCACAGGGTGTTACGGCTGTGAGGCGTTTGACACGGAAAGGCGAGAATGGTGCCCAGCCAACTGACACCTTTTTCCTGACCTTTGATACGCCAGTTGCACCGCAGCACATTAATGCCGGTTACCTGCGCTTGAAGGTCAGGAGTTACGTACCGAATCCGATGCGGTGTTTCCGCTGTCAACGCTTCGGCCATACCAGCGGCTCGTGTAAAGGTAGGCCTACCTGTGTTTCCTGTGCTCAGGCAGCCCATGAAGGCGCTGACTGTGCTGGCCCGGAGCAGTGCGTCAACTGCGGTGGTCAGCACCAAGCCTCTTCACGGGACTGTCGTGTTTATGTTGAGGAACGTCGAGTGCAGGAACTAAAGGTGAAGGACGGGCTTTCCTACACGGAGGCCCGAAAGAAAGCCAAACTATCGGCACCAGCAATGACACGTTCTTTTGCGCAGGTGTGCAATGCGCCAATGCCTGGCCCAGTTAGTGAGTTTGCTGATTTGGCAGATTTACGCGCTGAGCTCAGACTGGTCTTTGACGAGGACGGTGGGCAAGCTTATTACTTTGTTGACCCTGCAACATCCGTCTCTGCAGGGTCTTTTAGGTCCTTCAGACCCGGTTGCTGCCTTGCCGTCTACATCTGCACAGCCTGCAAATGCTTCTGCTCCTGATGCTGTTTCTGCTGCTGCATCTGTTCCCAGGCAGGTTAAGGCTTCAGCTAAGCCTCCGCCTGCCCGGATTGAACCACAGAAAACGTTGAAGAAGAAGGCTCCTGCTGGTAAAGCCTCAATACCACCCGTGAGGACGTCGCCACCAGGAGAGAAGGTGAAACGGTCGGTGATCGGCCAGCTTGCTGAGGGGTCCGTTGTGTCCCCTCAGCATCTTGATACTACTTTGCCAATGGAGCAGGGAGAGATTTCCTGTTCCAATTCTCCGGAACCTTTTCCTCCTTCCGAGGACAACTTCGTTCTGAACCTCATTCCATCTTTTGATTCGGGTGAGGATTCGGATGTTTTCGGATCGCCCAGAGGAGGAGTTGAGGAGAATGATTCAGTCTTCAGCCCGCCCTAATGCCTGCGCATGCCATCGTTCAGTGGAACTGCGAAAGTTATCGGACCCATGCCGAAAAGCTGCGGCTGCTTTTGTCGCATTGGCGACCTCTGTGCTGCTGTCTACAGGAAACCTGCTTTAAGGCGTCAGATAATCCGGTTGTTCGAGGTTATTCTGTCTACCGTCTGGATGCTGACCCTGTGCCACGTGCACATGGTGGTGTTGCAGTGCTGGTTCAACACTCTCAGCCACATGCCAGTGTGCCTCTGCACACTAGGCTTCAGGCAGTAGCAGTTCGAGTTTCGTTCCACTTCGATATTACTGTCTGTTCGCTTTATTTGCCACCAGATGAGGTCTTTGGGGTTGGTGACCTGGAGGATCTGGTCCGCCAGCTTCCTGCCCCTTTCCTGTTGCTGGGCGACTTTAACAGCCACCACGTCCAGTGGGAGGGGGGGAACCTCATACTGATAACAAAGGGAGGATACTTGAGGAGTGAATGCAGAGGGGGTCCGTCTGTATCCTGAACGATGGCGCCATGACTCACTGTAATCTGGCCACAGGCAATTGGTCAGCGGTGGACTTAGCCTTCTGTTCGCTAGCCATCCCAGTTCATTTCACTTGGGCAGTTCTGCATGGGAGCGATCACCACCCCATTGTGTTGTCCACAACACAAGGGGGTTCTGTGGCCTCCAGGCCAGCTCGGTGGGCACTTAAGCGAGCTGAGTGGTCACCCTTTGCTGGGGCTGCTGTATTTCAGCGTGCTGTTGAGGACTTTTCTGATGTGGATGAACTTTCCACTCATTTCACTGATGTGGTCCTTGCTGCTGCTCATGCTGCTATCCCACGTACGTCCACGCAGCCGAGACGAATTCCTGTTCCGTGGTGGACACCAGGTTGCGGACTGGCCATTCAGGCCTGCAGGCGTGCATTGCGTGCATTTACGGTGAGCCCCACTACTAAAAACTTTGTCGCCTTTAAACGCTGCGGTGCCCGTGCCCGGTATGTTATCCGTGAGGCTAGGCGTGCTTCGTGGTTGGCTTATATTTCGTCAATCACGCGCTCCACGCCTTCTCAGCAAGTGTGGAGGAAGGTGCTCCAGGTCTCGGGGAAGAACGTGCCTTCCCCGGTGTCGCAGTTAAAGGTAGCGAATGCCGTGATCTCTTCTGTGTCGGATATCGTCGATTGTCTTGCGTCTGCATTTGCGCGGGTCTCGAGTGATGACCATTATGATCCTGGTTTCCTCGGGATTAAGCGTAGGGAAGAGGCTCGCTCTCTGGACTTTTGCTCCGATGGGCTAGAGGAGTACAATTTACCGTTTACCTGGCAGGAATTTGTTTCAGCTTTGTCCAAGTCGCATGACTCCGCCCCGGGGCCTGATGATGTTCACTATCAACTGTTGAAACATCTGCCTCTTGCCTCCCAGCAGTTCTTGCTGGGGATGTTCAACCGTGTGTGGGCAGAGGGCTCTATTCCAGCATCGTGGAGGACAGCAGTGGTCATCCCCATTTTAAAACCGGGCAAAGAACCTACTTCTCCTTCCAGTTATCGCCCAATCGCTCTGACTAGCTGTGTCTGTAAACTTATGGAACGGATGGTCAGTGAGCGGTTGGTTTGGGTGTTGGAATCACGGGGATTCTTATCTGCGTCCCAGTGTGGCTTTCGACGGTTTCGGTCAACTATCGATCATCTAGTTGCCCTTGAATCAGATGTGAGGGAGGCTTTTCGCCTGCGTCATCATCTGGTTCAGGTTTTCTTTGACTTGGAGAAGGCTTATGATACGACCTGGCGTTATGGGATTCTCCGTAGTCTCTATGACTGTGGCTTGAAAAGACAGATGCCACTGTTGCTTTCTGCTTACCTCTCAGGCCGTTCTTTTCGCGTTCGTGTCGGGGCGACTCTTTCCTGCCCGTTTGTCTTGGAGAATGGTGTGCCTCAAGGAGGTGTTCTTAGTGTCATCTTGTTTGCTATAGGGATCAACCCCATTGCTCAGCAAGCAGCTGTTCCCCAGTCTTTGTTTGTCAATGACTTCGGCCTGCGCTTTCGGGCAGCTTGCATGCAGACCTGTGAGCGGCAGCTACAGCTAGCGATTAACAAAGTCCAGACCTGGGCGGTCAGTAATGGTTTCCGGTTTTCTCCGGACAAGACTGTGTGCGTCCACTTTTGCCACCAACGAACACTGCACCCAGATCCTTGCCTGTACTTGGGACAGGCACAAATTCCTGTTGTCCCACAGGCACGTTTCCTGGGTCTGGTGTTCGATTCCAGGTTATCTTGGCTTCCACACTTGCGTCAGCTTAAAGACAAGGCTTTGCGGGCGCTTAACATCTTGCGGGTCCTGTCGGGCACTTCATGGGGTGCCGATCGCACTGCCATGTTGCGCCTCTACCGAGCCCTTGTCCGCAGCAAACTTGATTATGCGTGTATGGTGTATGGTTCGGCTAGTGACTCTACTCTACAGATGTTGGACACTGTGCATCACAGTGACCTGCGTGTGGCGACTGGAGCATTTCGAACTTCTCCAGTGGTCAGCCTCTATGCTGAGGCCTCGGAGCCACCTTTGGCCATTCGTCGGCGACAGCTTGCCATTCAGTATGCTGTGCGTTTGCGTGCTGTGCAATCCAGTCCTGCTTGGTCCATGGTTTTTGGGCCAGACTTGCGAGTCGGTAGACGCAGGGTGGGTAAGGGTGATTTCTGCGATAGGCTCCAGCAGTCCTGTCAGGAGATAGCCTTTGAAATGCTCAGCGTCTTGGGGCTTGGGAGAATGCCAGTTGCCCCTTGGCTTGTCCCAAGTGGCAGTTTCATTTTCGCTCTGGCGTCCCTCCCGAAGGGTTCCACTCTACCAGCAAGGTACTTACAGGAGTTCCGGCGGCTGAGTTCTCAGTACGCCGGTTATCAGCGCCTGTTTACTGATGGGTCGAAGTCAGACGTTGGCGTGTCGTGTGCTTGTGTGTGTAAGGGAGTAACGGTTGCCCATCGCCTTCCATCAGGCCATTCTGTCTTTTCTGCAGAGCTTTTGGCTGTTGGTTTGGCGGTGGAATGGATCCTTGACCTTCAGGGCACGCATTTCATTATCTTTAGTGATTCCATGAGTGCCCTGGAGTTCTTGGCGAATTACAATCCTCAGAACCCCTTGACACAACGTGTTCAAGCTTTGCTTTCCCACTTGCCTTTCCAACTCTGCGTCTGAGGTTACACGCTTTTTGGCAAACCTTGTGGGACAGACAGGACGGTAATAAATTACGGGCCATTAAAGGCACTGTCGAGGAGTGGCACTCGGCGTGTCACCGCAGTCGCCGTGAGGAGGTTGTGTTGGCCCGTTTGCGCATTGGTCACACCCGACTTACTCACTGTTTCCTTTTGTGGGGGGTTGACCTTCCTGAATGTTATTGGTGTGACGGCCACTTACGGTCCGGCACTTACTTGTTGATTGTCGCCATCTTGATGGTGTTCGTCGTCGTTTCCATCTTCCGCATGATGGATATCGCGTCAGTTGGGCGATAAGTCTGTCCTCCTGTCCGGTGTTTTCAATTTTTGCAGGAGGTACAGATGTATGACAATATTTAGATTAGGGGTTTGAATAACATCTCTGTAATGTGTGGTGCAGTGGCACCCGGACTACTGCACTGTGACTGAGGTTGGTGCTAATGACCAAGTTGTCGACGCGCCATTAAGCCTCAATCCCCCCCCCCCCTCTCTTCCTTCATATAGCTAGGTAATTCTTCTGCATGCTTGGATAACGCCAATGCTTCTTGTGGTGATAAGCACTTTTCCCCACCTGTCCCCTCCCACTCAGGGAATGCGTTACGCCAGTCATCTACTTCATTTGGCTCCTCTTCAGCCACCATAGTATTGTTGATTAGTTGTGGCTCAATATAAGGTTTTAACAAATTAACGTGAAGTAAAGAATGTTTCTTCCTCCCCTTTGTTGTAGCCACAATGTAATTAGTATCTGATACCTTTTTAACAATAACTGCGGGACCCTGCCACTGCACTTCAAGTTTGTTGGCCAAATGTGGACGTAAAACCAACACCCTGTCATTTACTTCAAAGCTGCGATGACGTGCAGACTTATCAAAATACGCCTTTGACTTGTCCTGTGCTCTCAGCATATTTTCTTCTGCAATTTCTCTGGTGTTTTGAAAACGATACAACAATTCATGCACATAACGCACCACTGTTTGTGGCTAACCCTCATCTTCCCAATATTCCCTTATGAGTCGTAAAGATGACCTCAACTCCCTTCCGTACACTAATTCTGCAGGACTAAACCCAGTTGATTCGTTAGGTACACTTCGCATTGCAAATAGTGCAGGTGCAATAAATTTGTGCCATTGTTCATTGTGTTCAAAACACAGTGCCTTTAAAATGCTTTTAATAGTGCGGTGATACCGTTCTATGCTGTTGCTTTGTGGACTTGCACGTGATGAATGAATGATGTGCACACCACATTTTTTTTTAACCATAGAGTGCTAAGTTCTGATCTAAAAACGGTCCCTAGATCGCTTTGCAAAAAAGAAGGAAAGCCTATACGACAAAAAATCTCCATCATGGAATCAACAACAGTTTCCGAATTCGCGTTATGCATTGCGATTGCCTCAACAAGCTTTGTTGCAGGGTACACCATTGTTAGTAGGTAGCGGTGATTTTCCTCAGTTTTTGGCAAAGGCCCAACTACGTCAAAAATCATGCGTTTGAATGGCTCTGTGATCACAGGTACACGTGTCATCAGTGCCCTCCCAACATCAGTAGGTTTCCCCACATGTTGACAAACGTCACATGATTTTACAGCTTCCTCAATGGCCTTAAAACAACGGGGAAAATAATATTCCTGCAAACACCTCAGTTTAGATTTCCTCACTCCCATGTGACCAGCAAATGGACTGCTGTGTGCCAAAGCAATTAATTTGGCCCTAAACTTAGTTGGAATCACCAACTGTGAACTTGTTATTTTTAATTTAGGCTGAAAATACCTACGGAACAACAATCCCTTCCTTGTGTAATACGACACTCCATTTATTACCTTATCAGAATCCGCCATTTCCCTTAATCTGCACAATGAGTTATCCTCTTTTTGTTCCTTTATAAAATCTTCCCTAGAAACGCCCACCAACTCCTCAATACCACTTCCTTTAGCTGGGGCCAATTTCAGCGGGTCTCCCCTTTCTTTCTTCCCTGCTTAATGGGTCTTCCTGGCTGACTGACTCATCTGTAGCCGTCTCACTGGCATTTGTCTTTGGGGCGATTTCTTCCGTTTTCTCCTTCATTTTTCTAACTGCAGAACGAGTTAAGGCGTTAACAACCAGCGGTTCTACCCCTTCCTCACTTGTATGTAACAAAGCATGGCTCCGATTGCTGAGTAGATAAGAAAAATCGTCTGGAAGGGTATTAGCGATCCCAGCTAGCACATAACGGCAACAAAATTTCTCATCTTGTAGTTTCACCTTTGCAATAGGAACGCAAACGGGCGTTTTTGAAAGTGCTGGACGCAACCATACACATTCGCCAGTATAATCATTTTCATTAACGAGTGATACGTCAATTAAATCATAAGTGGCTCCGGAATCTCTTAGGCCTATTGTCTTTATGCCGTTTACACACAAATCAAGTCTGTAAGGCTCTAGTAGGTCTTCTTGCATAGCGTTGTTACGACATAACAATACCTTATCTACCTCTGACTTACATTGTGACTTTACATGGCCGGACAAGCCGCAGCCCCAACAAATAACAGGTCTACGTTTATTTAATTCCTTTGACAATTCATTGTCTTCATTTGTTACTGCCTTGTCTCGTTCATCATCCATTTGTTTACTGGCATTGTAGTAGCTTTTTTCATTTGACGCATCATTTGGTTTTTGCGCCGAATTGTTTTCATTATACTTAAACCTTTCTTTGTTAAATGGCAGGTTTGGCTTGCGTGGGCGTTTCATTTCCCATTTATCTGAAACCCGCGTAGCCTCTTCAACAGTAGAAATGTTTTCCGGGTCTAACAGATACAATCGCTACTCCTGCGGGATTGAACGCAAGTACTGTTCAAGAGCAATAAGTTCGAATGTACCTTTGTAATCATTTACACACTGTTTAGCTTCCAACCATGACGTAAGATTTGCTACCAAAGTGTAACCATGTTCTGCGTATGATTCTGTAGGCTTACGAAAAGCATGACGAAAACGTTGCCTAAAGGTTTCTGCATTTAACCTGTACTTCCGTAATAGAGATTGCTTTACTAACTTGTAATTGTCGCTGTCAGATGGAGACATACGTGCAAGTATTTCCATAGATTTATTTGGAATAACAGTCATGAGTCTAAACACCCAAGTGTTCTCATGAATTTCAAGCTTCTTGCACATTCTTTCAAAGTTGATTAAAAACAGCCCGAAATCCTGGCTTTCCTCATAACTAGCCATGATCTTTGACCTATCGTAGTTATTATTACTACCCTGGATGCCAGTGGGCGTGTCACCACTGGACCCATTTTCACCAGCCAACGGTCATGTTCACGCTCTTTAACCTCGATGCGTCTTTTTTCGAGTTCTTGTTGCTCTTTTTCCCTCTGCCGTACTTTGATGTAATCATCTTCGATTTGTTTTGCGGTTATGGCACTAACCAACGTGGCTATAATTTCCGCCTTTGTACCAGTTGAGGTCAAGTTATTTGGTTTGGCCAAGTCAATCAATTCGGGTTTAAGCAAAGAGCGTAGTAAGTGTTCCATTATTGATTAATTCAAAATACAACTGAATTAGCTTGCGAGACTACGCCACTTAAAACTGGGGTTAATAGGAAAATCCTATGTTGCAATGACAAAAAAAAAATAAGTCACAACAATGATACTGGGTCGTCACTTATTTCCAAACTAAAACATTAATGCAATACCAGATCAAAATCAAACGATCTTTCAACCTTTACACTTTTGCAAGAGAAGAAAAAAATCAACTTCGTAACTTCCGTAGATCTTAATTAGGCCGCACTTTGAATTAATGAAGCCTACTTACCGTCATTAATTTACACAAAGAATTTAAACCAAGCCTATACTTTACGTTATTAAATGGGCTTACTTCACAATTTAACAACCTCCGTAAAGAACATCAAGCAACTACGTTACAAAGCCTTGCATATAAAAGGTCCAAAGAAAAACAATAGCATCAATTGACCCACCCCAAAACAAGTGCGTATCTCAATTAAAATCACTCACCAAGCTTCTTCCAAATCTGCATGTAGAGCCCTTCCTTCTTTCCATCAGTAGCCGTGGAAACGAACGTTCTTGGTGTTGTGGGTTATAGTTCGGCTGTGTTGAAGTTTGAACACACTGCTGAGCACGATCCCAGAGCTGCCTACCATTTGTAGAGGTATGAGGTTAAATTAGGCTCTACTGGTCTTTCTTTGTTACAGCTGCCACCATTTTTTTACCATAGCCGATTACTATGGCGTGGTGAGGACGTGCTGATGAAATAATAACACACAACATCGTGATGTATTTACACTATTTACTCACTACTCTCAACATACAACACACGATACATCTGACCCATTCCTGGTCCCAGTCCAGAGTGTCCCCTCAAACCATTTTCTCTTTTCCAACTCCCCCTAAAGTCCCGCGCATGCGCAAAAGTTCACCAATAGACACAAAAGGGTTTTTTGTTTTCCCATATTAGGCAAATTTTTTATGGTATCACCCACATCTGGCCTGGACACATGTTCTTCACAAAAGGCGGCAAACTCTTTGACCGCCCTACGTTTTAATTGCGACAACGAAAATAGCGCCATAAAACCATTACTGCTAATGAACAACATTCGGGAAATACAGCCGGACGCAACAACGGGCTAGGTGCTTGTAACGTGCTTGTACTCCGCACTCATGGCTGACTTTCTTGTATGTAGGAATAACTGATTCGTAACTTTCTGATTATTATGGCATATAACAGCACAGTAAGGCCTCAATCCCGGGGGTATAGTGAAGATAATTTCCTATTTAAAGTGAATGGGTCTAACCAGTAATTATCTACCTGGTCTATAAGGCTGTCACCACTGATGGGTAAGTTTAAAAGCTAAGGGGGTTTAGAATAAAATGGGCTACATATTATTTAAACGCTAGCAATTAATCCCCAATAGAAACCGTACTTGTAGTTTTAAAAACTCTTCGTTTTAATAAAAAGAACAACAAATGAAAATGGTACTTTACATTTCGATTACTAGTTACAACGAAGGCTTTGAATTAAAGCAAGAAGGCTTCCAGTGAAAGCACACGAATTTACATTACAGAATATTCAACCTTTAAAAGCAACAACGGGCTTTTTAAATAAAAATAAACAATTTCAACTAGATAAAGTAGTTTTTGGGTCCAATCCTGAAAACCCTCTAATTTAAACTCGCATCCGCTAAAGTCTTAATTAGTCTTAGACATATATCTCTTCCGCAAAAGAGTGCGCGAATCCTCAAGGGCCACTGTCTTTACAGAGAGCAGGCCCAAGATTCCGCTCATATTTGGTGGTCTCTCCTAACCTATATTCTTCGAAGTTGCTTACTGTAGAAGAAATGCCATTTTATATTTATTTTAAAATAAATAGGGCATGAATTCAATCTAGAGTTTCACTAACTTGAGTTTCACTAATTTTGGTTTAGAACCGTTGGAAAAAAAAATCACCTTAGTCCTATTTCAATGAACATGACGGTTATCAAAGATGAAAATCCAAATAAATACAGATGCAAACCTATTTCCGTTGCTTTTTGGACATAAACGTCAGACGGGAATTGAACCCTCGACTTTTAAGATCAAGGGCCGAAGTCCTACTGCCGAGCCATAATGAGCCAAGAGGGTTCAAAAGGCAACGGAAATATGTTTGCATCTGTATTTATTTATCACTTATCGAGCCTATTTGGCTTTCCGTTCTGTTTATGAAAATCCAAGCATACCAGGCAGCTATTTTCGATTATACTTTCTGCTAAATATTAATCGAAAGAATTCTGTTACACTCTGCGATACAAAAGTTAAAATTGCAGGCAAAAATAATATTGGATTTCCGACTTTAAAGTAAAGAATTGTAGGTAGGCAGTGAAGTTCGAACATATGTGGTCTGATTTCCCGGATTTAGGCTATACAGGAGAGTTACAGAAGAATTAAACAGTAGTCACTATAGTGGATCGAACAATGAAATATAAGACCATTCAAGCAGTTTTATTACGCTGAAGCTGGCTACATCAGACTCAAAGACCATTTAACACAATGTTCGACCGATACTCTGTAAACTGCAATATACAGTCATGGCCAAATTATTATGTATTCCCCAAAATATGTACATTTTTTTCCAAATAGAAGCATATATTGACTATTTAGGTTACTTAACCGATAGTAAAACTTCATTTTAGTATTAGGTTTGTGTTTAACTCCATTTTACAACACTTGATGGCACTATGCTATTTTTTGGCAGCTTTCTTTAAGTTTTACTGTTGACACCAGAGGTCTCATGAATCATTGCAAATGGTTAACTGCTTGTAAGAAGACTTTCACCAACACTGGCAAGAATTTTAGCCTACTTCCCTAATTATGAAATTGTACAAAGATGTATATTAGTAGTTTTAATAGTTCCGGGTTCCAGAAATGTAGTTGAAGTTAATGATTGATGTGTTGGATCCTGTTCAGGTCCACCAACAAAGTCCACCAACTTCGTCCAATGGGTAAAAGGAAAGCTCTAAGCCCACGAAAACATGGTCAAATCAAGGTGTTATTAAAAATTAGAAACTTGACACAGAAAGATATTGCAAAACAATTGCAAATTTCACCACAGGTGGTTAATTTGGTAAATAATAAGCTTGAGAGGAATGGATTTGCATCACCCAAGCGAAAGAGAAGATGTGGTAAAGCACGCCTATCATCTGCCCGTTATGATCGCAAGCTGACGAATCTATGTCAAGGCAATCACAAACTTTCCTCAAAACGTTAAAACAACTTTGGGAGTATTCACGGGTTATTGCAAGCCCGGGAACCGTCAGGAGGCATCTGTGCTCAGCTGGTCTGAAAGATCGACGATCACAAAAAAAAAGGCGAAAATAACGCTGCAGATGATGAAACAAAGACTGGACTGGGCAAACCTTTTAAACCTTTTAAACCTTTTAAACCTTTTAAAAGCTCAAACCTTTTACCATTCTGCTCATTCCATTCTTTGTTTCATCATCAGCGGCATGATTTTCGGCTTCTTTCGTGGCTGTCGAGCTTTCAGGCCAGCTGCACATAGATGCGTCCTGACTGTTCTTGGGCTTGCAATAACCCCTGAATGATCCCAAAGTTGTTTTAACTTTTTGAGGACAGTTTGTGATTGCTTTGAAAAAGATTCATCATGTTTGCGATCATCACGGGCAGATGATAGGCGGGCTCTACCACAGCTTCTTTTTAATTTAACCATTTAGATGAATTTGGTCAAATTTGGTCGAATTGAACCTAAACAGGATCAAAAACATCAATCAGTAAGTTCAACTACATTTCTAGAACCCTGGAACTATTAAAACTACTAATGAATATCTTTGTACAACTTCATAAGCAGGGAAATAGTCTAAAATTCTTTCCATTTTTGATGAGAGTCTTCCTACAAGACAACAGTACACAACAGGTACACAACAGTAGTGATGACAGTGATGACAATTTGCACAGGCAAGCATGGTACTCATGGTATTTGCAACTACTTGTGCACAGTGAAGTTGTGAGTTGTAAGTAGTGAGTTGTGATCTGTGAAGTTGTGAGTTGTGAAGTTATTCTCTAGTGTCGTTAGTATAGCGCAGAGCTTTTCAACCTTTTTTGGCTCAAGGTACCCTTTGATATTTTAATCAAAAAGGTATTGCTCCCGTATGCACGCGCCAGCTTATACACAACAACACAGATCATTGTTTATTACTATACAGACTAGCAACCTATCCTTAGCTAATCCTGCCCTAACTCGACCTTTAACGGAGATTGAGCTACGTGGCTATCAGCCCCAGCAAACGAGCCTCGTGTGGCTGCACACGAGCGCCGTCGAAGCATGGCGACAAGCGCTTGTGCTAGTTTTTTGTGTGACGATTCACTCTGCTTCGCGTCACCCTTTAATTAGCTTCTCGGTACACAAGGGTTCCCCAGCACACCGGCTGAAAAGCACTGGTATAGCGTAAGGTAATATTAGAACAGAGTGAGTTGTCTGGCATCTAAGGCCTTTAGTACTCAAATAAAACAAACCAAACCAAACCAAACCTACAAGTAGTCAGCCATTTGCGTAAGACCTGCTCACGTCATTTGTTTCAGCTTGCACTGTATTTCTTTTTAAAATATATACCATTAAAATGTAGTGATGAAGGTTGTTTTTTTTTAATATTAGTAGTACTTAGTAATACGTTATAGCCTAAATGGGAATAACTACCACGTGCATGTCACATGGTAAGCAAGTAATCAAAACCTATACAAGCGTATAAACATTATACCCAGTGAGGCGATAAAAATTGTAAAGTTTTATATGTTTTGCTGAGAACATGGCAATGAGAACAGCATCATGCAATCTCTGGTGTCAAAATTATGAAAGCTGCCAAAAAGCATCACACTGTGCCATCTAGTGGTCTAAATTAGAGTAAAACACATACACTAAAATGAAATTTTATTATCAGTTAAGTAACCTATATAGTTAATGTATGGATCTATTTGACAAAACGTACATTTTTTGGCGAATCCATACTAATTTGGCCATGACTGTACGGACACATTTTGTTTTTACTAGAAAGTACTGGAAATTCCGCGGCAACCCTTGCAAAACGTTACCTTCTGTGCTTCAAAACTGCCTTGCTGCATAGAAATTAATTCATGGAAAAAATAATGCAAGCTTATGAGTTATTTATTTATTTATTTGACATTTGTGCAACATGCCAGCAAGTTAAAATGCTTTAAAACTATATGTAACCTTGAGATTACTAAATGGTTGACCTTAATTTGGAATTACCCAGCTGGTCTGTAAAAGAAAATAATATACTGGAAAGCATTTGAAAATGTGCCAATCAAAACTTAGCTATATCCCTTGCTCCCAGAGATATGACCCCAATCAGTGATTTCTGGACTGCTTCACTGCAAAATATCCTCACCGCCATGGTACTAGCCCACCTCTAGCTTCCGTTAAAGTACCAAACCCATAGGGCTGCCAAGTTAATAATTGCTTAACAGTGAATGACAATGCCGCTCCACTAATTCCACGTAGGCCTACAGCCTACCTGTCATCCTCTCAAGAAACGGGGTTTATTAACTTTACGACAGCATCGAGTTGAAAATTATAGAACACATTGCTATTGTGACCATCTTAACAACCAACCATGTAAACAACTAGAGCATGTGCGCACATTTGCAGGTTGGGGGCGTTACGAGTCACCTGTGGGTACTTTGATGCCGAATTAAGTAAAAAAAACAGCAACAGGGATCAGGAGGAGTGGGTGGTGCTTTGGGAGGAGGAGGGTGCGTTGCGTTTCTCCTTGATGGTTTGTAGACTTCATCGCCGGGCTTCTGTTCTTACGAGCTACACGCTTTTTGGCAAGCTGCTGGAATCAATCATGTCTGGCCAGGGTTTACGAGTTTTCCCTCCACAGAGCCCGTTGCCAAGGTGATGGATTTTGCACTTATAGCGGGAAAGGGAAACGAACATCACAACACACTCGCCCGTCTGAAAATTCTCAACGCTTGCTATATACTACGCTGTCTTCCCTCATGAATGCGAATATTGCCGGCTGCAACGCAAAACATGGGTTATTACGGACACAGGTGGAATGGTGGAATAAAAGAGCTGCGCTGACTACTTTACAATGATTCTCCGTTCTTATATAGCAAAAGTGTAGGGAACAGCGACAAACTCTTGGCCTGGTAACAGTGCCGCAACTAGCCTTTTTCAAAGGGTAAAATGCAGTGGTAAAATGTATACTATTGTATAGTGCCCCAAAAGACTAAACAATTTCAGCTTCAAGGTTGACACCTATTTTATAGTAGGGCCCTCTTACTCATACTCTTGCCTTCTAGGCCCGGGTGTGTTGTGCTCTTTGCCCTACCCTCCCCCCCACCTCTTTGAGGCACTGCCTGAGAATCTTAACAGCCTAAATGCAGGTTGTCACCTAATGAAAGTGTGCAAAATCTAGCACCATCTAGTGCAATCTAGCACTCTGAGTCGTAGCGAAGTGCATTTGGTTGGACGGGGAGGGGGAAGGGGGAAAGGCGCTCAGGTAAAATTTGCCGACTCATTCACAACAATTAGGGGGTCTGGGGGAGCACTGTGACTTACAGCGCTCCCGCAGACCCTCTAATCATGGCTATGAATGAATTAGCCTGTTAGCTCCTCTAGTAGTGACGAATTTCTTGGTATTCCTTTCCTGGCTTATTTATTTTAGACATAAATAAACATAAATCGCCGTAAATGTTTTAGACATTTCAAAAGGCCCCAAAAGAAAGGAAGAGAATAAACGAAATGAGTAATAAATGAAACATATGATCCTTTTCTTTAAACCTTCCCATGCCCTAAATAACGTTCTGTGGCTTTAGAAGAATGCTGGATCCGTGGTGCGTAGGCCTACATGAAGATTCACCGCCGTACCCATACTGCTATTTTTTTTTCGTATGAATTGAAGAGCAAGATATTTAACTAAAAATGGGATCTGGTTTTGTTTCTATAATGTACCACTATTCACGGTCTACTTGTTATTCATTCCAGCCTTTAAGATTTTACGACCTTTGGATTTTCAACTTAGTAGCCCGCAGTGAAGAAATCTTGACTGTAATTTTCAAACCTCCGCAAAACAAAACTTGTCAAGGATTCCCGCCAAGCTTTCAGCCGTTTGAAGTCGTGATATTAGACGCCAAAATCTTTCGCCAAATTAATCCCACCGAGAATTAGTTCGAAGGTTAAATAAAAAATGAGAAAACTGCTTACCGCGCAATTCGGGTATTTCCAATTTCAAAGTTTGAAGTCCGGTTAGTTTGTGGAGTTACCTTGGCGAAAGAGCTTAGCGTCTGATACAAAGATTTCAAACGACCAAAAAGCTTGGTTGGGAATCCTTAACAAGTTCTGTTTTGGGGAGATATCACATAGTTTTTATCCAAATTGATAAAATCATTTTTTTCTTAGCAATTTCGATATGAAAAGGCGAAAATCCAGTTTTACGATTCCTCTTTGTTAATTTCCGAGTGTCTCTCTCATTGCTTAGTCTTTGTCGAGAACTCCACGAACTCGCATTATTCAGCAGCTGGAAAAGCAACACTTTTTCATTCGTGCTGTTGTTATCGTGCTTCGTGTTGTTCATTGTTATATTACTAAAGCGAAGTTCATTGTTGTGGGGGTGAACACCAGGAGTACTTAGGTTAAGTTAGGTTTAGGCATAGTATAGTAAAGAAACAAGAAACCTGGAGTGGTTAACGCTCGTTAAACCCTTTGAACCCTTTGAATTTGGGTTTGTGCTCCCTAAAAACAACAACAACAACAACAACAAAGTTGTCCGTCTCATTATAGTGAGGTAGATAACCCAATTTGGGTCCATGCTCCCTAACAGCAAAAACAAAAAACAAAACAAAATGAAGGGCTTTATGGTGTCTCGTGCTCGTGTTCATTTATTGTAAACAAAATATGTTGTCTATTGTCATATTACGGAAGCGGAAGTTCATCGTCGTACGGCAGATAACTTAAAAACAAACAACAAAGTTGTCTCTCTCATTGCCGTGGGTCAGGTAAGTCAGTTTGGGTTCGTGCTCCCTAACAGAAAACCCAAAACGAAAGCAAAATGAAGGGCCTAACGTGTCTCGTGCTAGTGTTCAAAGGGTTTAACGAGCGTTAACCACTCCTGGTCATCTTCCCGAAGCCCTAAAGCCCTATGGCCCTCGTGCTAGTGTTAATTTGTTGTAAACAAAAGATGTTGTTCATTGTTATATTATGGAAGCGAAGTTCATCGTTGTGGGGAAGATAACCTAAAAACAAACAACAACAAAGTTGTTCCTCTCATCTTCATGGGGCAGATAACTCAGTTTGGGTTCGTGCTCCCTAAAAACAAAAAACAAAAAACTCAAAACAAAATACGGGGCCCTATATGGTGTCTCGTGCTCATGTCAATTGTGGATATGTCATAGATGCTCAGTTTTCTCTTGGATTTCACCAGCTAAATTTTCCCTGTCGTCGTCTACAGTTTGACAGGGCACCCGTTTTAGGTTCTGCTCCTCTAAGAAAAAACAACAACAAAATGCAGTAACTCTGTCCTATTGGTAACTTCGAATTTACCTATTTTTTTCTTTTTTTTTCAGTTTTTCGTATTTTTTAAGCGTACTGCTTGTATTTATTTTAACGTATCCTATACCTAATTGCTTAGTCAGATGTTACTTCTGACTAAACTGAGCTGAGCTGATTGTTAAACTGAGCTGAGCGGAATTAGTGTAATCTAGCTCAGCTCAGTTTAACAATCAGCTCAGCTCAGTTTAGTCAGAAGTA
>JAHWFP010057027.1:0-27678 GCA_023313725.1 Lithobius niger
GGGAAAAATCCTGGGGTAAAAAACGTGGAAAAATTGCTTTCTGGCTTTTTTAGTGTTTAAGTTAGGTTAGGGGTATTATTTTTAAATAAGCCGAAAAAAATTAAATTCAAGGCCTTTCAAGGACATAGCTCACAGTTTCAAGGAATTCAAGGCCTGGAATCTTTTCTAAACAAATTCAACCACTTTCAAGGACTTCTAGGACCTTTTGCGAACCCTGTAAAATGGTTACCGGGATGGCCAACAAATTTTAACACACCTTACAGAACTAGGCCACAATTTATTGTATAGTTAGGTGCCACACTCCGTGGGGCAAGATTTATTTATTTCATGTGTTAAACCAAATGGTGCCGTGCTACGAATGTGCTTTAGGCTCCCAAAACAAAACCAACACGGGCGACAAACTGTGGAGAATAGAGGGTGGGAAATAGAAAAGAGGGGAAAACGAGAACGACCGAGAGGGAGTTAACTTCATTAACTTCAATGTGAGGTGAACCTGGATGAACTGAAACCGTGAGCGGGATGCGACTCTACTTGCGGATGTTATGGTTTGTCCACAACAAGCTTAACGTTATTATGGGTGAAATCAGTACGATAAGCTACAGAATAAACTAGCTTTCAAATTTCTTCGTAGTGTTGTAAAAGTCGTTCCCGCAGTTAGGCTAAACTGAGCAATGGAAAATGACCTGACCAACAAGACATACAACTAAAGACTTATACATCCACCACTACAGCGAGATGCTTAAAGCGGCACTATCAGGGCTATCACCGATTGCCCAGAAACTGGCACTATCTAGTAGCCTACTTGCATAAAGCCAATGAATGCACAAAGCTATTTCTTTTAACGAAACAACAAGCCACAGCCTCTTGAATTATTAAGAGACAAATTTGGTACATCCTTGCGCACCTGGGCACAAGCTGTAAAGGTTAACAATATCACTGCCGCTTTTCGTATGATTTTCAATTTGTGATAGCACCACTTTAAGCGTGTATGGAAAATGTTCCATGGCGTCCCGGTAACCAACCTGAAGCGTCCCAGCTTCAAACAGCTGTTACCCATTTTAATGCTTAATTTTTTTCCTTGACCATCCCTCTGGTCCATCAACCGTCCTGGTAACCATGTTACGGAAAATTTTCCATATACGACTTTAAGGTAGTTTGGCCAATTAACAAATCATCGGTGGCAAAAAAAAATATTACATGTAGAAGGCACAGGTCGCCACATGTATGAGAGGGTTAGAGGTGTGCGCCACGTTCTCACAGCTAATTTTAGGACATCTAATAGGTGTCCAACATGGAAACAATGTCAAAGTAACACTAAAAAATACTGGACAAACAGACAATCTGTTGTTTGTAAGTTACCCTAGGCAACAATAAAATAGAGTGATGCTTTCGTGGTACACGTTAGCTCGCGCGGTGCGTTTCAATTTCGATTTTAGACAACTTCGAGCATGGGCAATGTTGCTGCACCTTGCGTTAGTACATGGCGTACTAAAATATGAACTCCTGCTTAGACTAATATGTCCAATTCGGCAGTTTAGGTCCTAGAAGCAGATTTTTCTATCACTGTCCGTGATTGGTCAATTGTCGGGAAAAAAATCAGGCAGCAAAGCGCTAGGCCTAATCTTGTTTTTTTTTTTTTTTTGTATGGCAACCACATATTGTTTGTGTTTGCTGAATATCTTTTCACTGCTTTATCCTATTGATCTGGCTCTTCCGCCAATGGAAAGGTTTCGTAGAGACGATTAAAATATTGTACTGTTATGTCCAAATCAGTCCAAAAATTGATGAAACGGCAAAAATTTGGTCAAAACGGCACATTTGTCTGCGACTGTGCCAGATTATCTGCGACGTAGTCACACGTCGCACCCCTTTCTGCCTCCGGGGTTCGGTTCATTTTAACAAGATCAAGGTCGAGTTTTCAATGAATTCACCAGGGCCAGAGTCTCTCAACCTGGATCGCTTCATCGGAACTAGAGACAGCTCTTTTTTTTCGTAGTGTCTCCAGTAATGTTGCAAATTGGAAACGAAAAATATTTTTTTGCAAAAATTTCCAGAAAAATGTCAGAAAATTTCTGGACAAAATAAGGAAAAATTGGAGACTTATTGCAATTCTTTTACGTGGGCTAGCCCAATAAGTTTGCTATCAAGGCTAGTAATAAGCCAGCAACATAACAGCATCACATAAAAGAAAAATCAACTTAAAATAAATTCACGTTTCTTCAAGTAACTCTAAAGGCGTTCAACGCTCTACGTGCCTGAAGAACATGGGAGATCTTTCAACAAGCAGCCCACCAAAAAAGTGCACCTTGGATTAGTGGCAATCAAGGGACAATTTGGTAAATTGCGTACGTACACTTTTCCTCGTGGAATCAGAAATCTTGTCTCAGTTCACCCCCATTGCTCAGGATGGCTCCGCCCAGCTAACCAGGCCGGAAGGGGTCTTCCGGAGGTAACACTCTTCAAGGATGCCTGTTGTCATCGACATAGATCCTTGAAGACTTGAAAATATTCTAGTCAGGCGGAAAATTCTTCATATTTTTCCAAAATTGTACGTGGAAATTTTCACTCATAATACTAGCTCTGGTCTCAGTTGGTTCGTTACTATTTAAAGCTTATCTTGAAAGCATTGCCGGGATCCCGGCAAACACAAAAAGCATAGTTTTAGGAAAACGTAGGTTTATAGTTAAGATTTGATTAGGTTATGTTCGGTTCGGTTAGGTTAAGTTAGGTATCGTGTGATTTGGGAGCTAGGTTACGTTCACTTTTAAGATCAAGGATTAGTTTACCGGGACTAGAGTCGCTCAACCCTGGATCCCGTCCCTGGGACCAAAAACAGCCTTTTTTTAAATTAAAGTCTTGCTAAACAGTACACAAACCGGGACTCTAGCTATTGAGTCTTATGACCAAAATGCTATTGAGTCTTATGACCTAACCATTCGTTACATCGCAAGAAAAGAATACCTAGCCTAAATGAGATCAGCTACATTAAAATTTTGAAACGATCCAATACCTATCAAAATCAAAACCAACAAACAATAGGTTGCTAATACCAATCACGAATCTAATGAGCGCACAGTACGAGTGGGAATGGACTAGGGTGGTTGGCACCAAAAAGTAAACCACGAACATCACAACACAACAACCTAGGTAACGATCGGGAATTGGCAATTAGATCGCCAGGTATATCTACAACACTACTTGAACATTTACCTTCCACAACACCGCACAAAAAATTGCCGTTGCGAGAGTTCAGATTGTCCACCATTTCAGCAGCACTGTCGTCGTCCGCCATTTTGGGTGGTTGAACAGTGACTGAAAATCGGCGAAGGAGCAGGTCCGCCAACCCCCGCAAAATATGGCGGAAAAAATTCAAAGTTCTCTCTTTCCAAGACGCTATGGCGGCAGATTAGTGTTCTTTTAAGCCAAAATACACACAAATTTACCCCACAATAACCTTAAAGTAAGAATCAGTTTCGCTACAGCGGCAGAAAATTGCAACACGGAGGCGCTGGCTGTCCTTCTCATCCGACCAATCGCCGATCCTGAAATATGTGCCTCCAAACCCGAAATACCGTCGCGTGCTCTCATTGGTCTAGCAGCGGTCGTTGACGAACCCAATTACGAAGACAACCAATGAGCAATGGCTTTACACAGACCCATTCGGCAGTACGCCACCAAACTTGGAAATTTCCTCTGGTTTCATTGGCTCCCTGTCACATGGGCGTTTGTATTGATTAACACGCGTTTGACCTGACACGTGGATGGAAAGGTACTTTAGCTTTTCGTGATAAAAATGAAGTCTGCTCACCCGCCCAAACCACAATACGACGTGTGTTCGCAGCGACCTGAATATAGTAATCTTTTCAAACCATGTCTTGGGATCAAAAACTGTGTACCGTATGGATTTGCCAAGAAGATTAAATAGATTAACTAAACAAAAAAACAGCTTCGCCGTAAAAAAAAAACCATTAGAGCTCGTATCCCCATGGAACATTAGAGCTCGTATCTGGAATAAAAACGGATTAGAGTTCACGTGAACGAAATTACCTATAATTTGAATTCCAGTGTCAGGGAACCGGGATTGTTTTTATTGCTTGGTAGTATCAGAAACTGACCACAATTTGTGTATGTGCATGTGGATGCGTTTACTTTGTGTTATACATGCGTTTGTTATTAGGGATTAGTTTTGTCTGTGTTTGTGGATTTATGTTGTAGTTCTATTTCTTGTGTGTGCATTTGCAATGTGTGAAACATGCAGGCTTTATTTGGTAAGGGCATTTGTCCAATTCCAGGGAAGAAGGAATGTTTTTGTTCCTTAATTATCAGAAAGTATTGAAATGGCTCATCTCTGTGAGTGTGTGTTTAATTTGTTTATTATACAGGCGTTTTATTATTTTGGGATTTGTCTTGTTTTATTTAGGTCCTTGGAATTAGTATCAGTTCAGGGCAGTGGTTCCTAACCTTTTTTAAAACCGCGACCCCCCCCCCCCTAAAAAAAATTTTTTCACACCCCATCCCCTCCCCCCAAGTAAATTCCTTCGCCCATCGGTTTCACAACTAGGGAATCAGGGGGAGCGTTGTGAGCTCCCCAACGGGGTCCGGGGCAGAGCCCAGGGAAGCCAACACTTTTTTTTGCATTTTAAGCATTTTAAACGTCATCATTTCCTCATAAAAACAATAGCCCTCGTATTTTATAGAATTATACTATACACATTATAATAATATCATTATAATTATTAATTATCACATAAGATAAGAAATTTACATACGCCGTGCGCGTACGACTAAACTTGAGTTGAGCGCGCTAACGCTCGTAGATGGCGAATTCCCAGACACAAAGTCACGCCCTCAAAGTTAGTTTTACAGTGATAGTCTTGAAACCTCCTTAGCCTCAAGTACATACTTAAGTGCCACATTAGTAGTCTGAGAATCCCCTTAGAACTAGCAAGCCGTTAACGTTGAGTATTTTCCAAGTGTGCTGTGGAATACCCTTAAGTACCAAGTTAGTAGTGCAGTGAAGCTATGCTGGAGAACCACGATGAACAAGATCTCAAGAGATGTCGTCAAGGTAGAATTGGTTCCCCGTGTAGAAACACAAACACGTGAGAACAGAATCTGATGTTGTGTATCTCGAAGAACAATTCAGGCGTTGTTGTAAGATGTCAAAATTATTCATGAATCTCCTGAATTACACAGCACTATCACTGGAAAGAGACACCCAGCGTAAAAATCTAATTTCAACAATGCCTTTGGGTGGTTTGTTGTGCTCCCAACCGAAGCCATGGCGGCAGAAGGTGGGAAGGACTATTTTGATAGGCAATTCCAATCAAAATTTCATAGGATCTTTTATACGCAACAGTTGACATGATTGTGGCATGTCAATAGCGGCATGAGAAGGCTATGCATCTCTTTCCAAACTTTCCAGGGGTGGATGAGGTCTGGATCGAACCAGGAACCTCTTGCACATGAGACAGTCGTGCTAACCATTAGCAACTACTAATTGTAATAAAGTACTTAGCTACATGAGGCATCCAGCAAATCGTTGGTGATTCTTTGGGGTTATTACAGAAAAACCCCATCTGGTTGTGCAGAAAGTTTGCCAAGACTTTTATTTGAAGGAAGTGCAGGTTCAATTCTCCTGTAGGCGCCGAGCTCACAGCAGTGCAACAGATTCTACAACATGGACTTACGAGGAACCAATTGCAACTCGGAATTTCCAGGTATCACAGGGGACACTGAGGGCACACACATTAACAGGAAGGTGACGTTGTAAGGGAATGTAAAATGCACTGCTGACCTGCTATTCTCAAATGTTGTAGCCCATTACCCCAAATATTTTCATACAATAAGGACTGTACCCAGTGCAAAGCTGGGGAATTGCAAGGCTTGAAATGGGTGACAGTGGTTGCCTGAATCGTGATGATCCTTCTTTAGGGGCTCTGAGGAACCTTTAGTAGAAGATTCGGTGTTGTTGGGATGGCCCTCCCTTTTTCTTCAAGTTTCTTGTGTGTACCTTTTATGCATCTGTATCGTCATCGGAGGGATTATTTAGTAGCAGAATCTCGTCACCACACATATCCATCATCTTTTCTCTTACGGGATTAGGTTCCTTTGCGTCTATCACTATGTTTTACAATTTCTTGTGTACATTTCCCTAAGATAGTATGCACCTTTCCAAACATGTTTTCCTAACAATTCTTTAGGTTTCCTTCGTCCGTTTGGTAACACCATGGTAGCGTTAAACTCATCCATGGTAGTTATCCAGGCCCGACCTTTTTTTCCCTAATTGTCGCAGTGTCTTTGTGCCTGTCGCTAATTATTGCCTTGCATGAAGCATCAGTTCGAGAATGAGGCGCTCTTGATGTGTAAATAATACATTTAGAGGCATTACGTACATACATTCGCTTCATCAATACACAATATATGAACAATGAATTTGGCTCTATAGAGTTTGGGAATGCAAATACACTGACCACTTGGAGTAAGCTTTTCAATTTGATCAAGACGGAATTGGTACTTGTGAAAGTGATTAGTTGACACTCAGCTCTGGCGTTCTGGACTAGCACACGTAACTTGAGTATATACTTCATTTGCCAGCAAAGTAAATACTTAAGTACTAACTTTCCCAGGTGCCACTTGTTACGAGTGAGTTTAAGGGGTTGTTTTAGACCAGCAGTGTTAGATTAGAAAGATTAGTTGTTAGAATGGAGAGATTATAATTAGAATTGGATTTTAGAAGTGATAAAAGTACTTTACAATTAATTAATTTTATTAATGATTAAATTTCAGGGGAAAACAATTTTAAGATTAAAAGATTAAAAAAAAGTAAAATAATTTTTTTCCTGCTTATGTATGGCGACCCCCGAAAGGACGCCCGCGACCCATAGGTTGAAAACCACTGGTTCAGAGTATAGGTCATTTAAAATTTGTGTTTAAAATAAGCCATGTCTGTGAGCGTATGTGTGTGTGGGTGTGTTTAATTTCATTCAGGTTTCGTACACGGTCTTGAATTCCTTGAAAAGCCCTAAATTTCAAAACCAAAAATTCAAGGCTTAAAAAGCCTTGAAAATTGGCATTTTTTTTTTAAGAGCCTTGAAATGGCTTTGAATTTTAAATAAAAATAGTTCACTCATCTAATGCTTGTCTTCTGTTAACGACACGACGTGCCTTGTTCGTATTTACGTATTCACGTATGAGATATTGGAAAGGCTACTTATGCTGCAATAGGGGCAAAATAAACAACTTTTAAATGGATGTTTATTCAATTATAGAGTATGGGCTGGCAAAAAGATTGAATTTATTTTATACAGCTTTTTTTTTTATTTTGTGGATTTGTTTTGTTTTGTTCCCTGGAATTGGAGTTCAAATAATGTTTGCTTCGTTCGAGTGAATTCTATGCCACGAGCCACGGCTGTTTGCCGTGATGTCATCATGAGTTTGCCACTGACGAACGAGAAGACCGGATCTTTGGCCGTCTGAGTGTACTAGCCCAGTCACGTGAAACGCACGTCACGGCAAACAGCCGTGCCGGATGGTTTAATCCATTCTTTTTGTAGGTGAGACTTTACAGTTGTGAGTTCCATGGGAAATACGAGCTCTAAGGCTTTTTTTTTTTTTTCTAAAGGGCCATTTTTTTCTTCAGTTAATTTGTTGGCTTTTTTCGCTTCTTTTTTTTTTTTTTGTCATCACGTGTCTGTCCATTCTTCTCCCAATTTTGTTTGTAAAAAACGGAGCATACATATTTATGTCAGTGGCGTAACTACAATGCTGCAGGGCCTGTAGTCGCAGGGGGCGCAGATGAAAGGGGAAAAATTATACGTTTTATGTAAATACAAACAAAACTATTACTGAAACAGGTTATTTAATATTTACATAAATTTTATCGGAAACATATTACTAATTTGATGTATGGGTTCTAAATTTCAATACAATATAAAGGTAAGATGACTACTCCCAATAGTCATCTTACGTTTACAGTAAACTAACGGGTTCAGCTAAACTTTACGAATGTATGGAAAGTATCGTGTATGGTGCGCAGCCAGTATCATAAAATATTTAAATAAGTGTATGTTAAGTAGGTGTCTTAGCAACAGAGGCTATTGTGGTTGATAGTTGCACCATACGAATACGCTTGTTTTAATGAATTGTAAGAACGCATCGCATGGTTTGAATGATTTGACCTTGGCTGAGCTGCTAACAACAACTTCGTTATTATATTATATACATTTCGCTTGCACCAAACTGTAGACGATGTTTGGTATACGGGGAATGCAGTTATTGTGACGCTCAATCCAAGCGCGAAATATTGATGCAATAGGGCGTGCATGTTCATTCTTTTCACGGAGCAATGAAAAAGAGGAAGCATGTTCATTTTTGGCACAGTAGCAATGAAAAAAAGGCGAATGTGTTCATTCTTTGCACGGTAGTAATGAAAAAGGTCCAGTGGCCAGCAATGTGAATGGTAATGTTGATTAACAGTAACGATCAGTTACAAACGAAATATTACGACGTGTATTGTTGACAGAACTCTGGGCAACCCCACGCTGGGGCCCAACAGAAACAAACGCCAATGCAACAACAAACGGGACAGTGTTACAATATGGCTCGTGCTAGAGACCCCAGCTACTTAAAACTTGAGTAAATGTAGCGATAGCGATAGCCATTTTACTTTCCGACAAAATGGCCCCTGAAAGAAAGCGTGCGTGGAAATTGGAAGGCGCTGCATAACCGTACGTAACATCTAGAAGCGTGCTAGCACTTCTCCCATAGAGTTAGTTACAGATAGTTCATATTATTTTATTAGTGTTATTAAATATTACGTTAACATTGGCGCCTTTTACACCAGCTGTTGAGCCGGAATACCAGAAAGCTGGGGAAAAGTGTAGATCTGCGGCCTTCTGCTGAATTAATGCCACAGATTAGATTCTTTAAACCATTACAGTTATCGTAATAAACAGTTAAATACTAGTACATCCTTGTTGTAATGCAGATATTTTAATTTGTCAGCAACTAGGCAAATAAATTTAGATGTAGTTGTCAACACACTTGTATTATATGAAGGCAAACCAAGCAGTGCTACATAAAAATACAAACAACGCTTCGAAAATTTTCAATTTTCATCATGAGGTTAGCAATAAAATTAAAGCGTGGCAGAAGCCACTAAGTCATCCTACATTAAAAGCATAAAACAGTCATTTAAAACGGATAAAAACCACCAATTTCTACCTTCAAAAGAGGCAGAAATGGCAGCCGAAAAGCAACAACCTATCTGCTCCGTTGGGAAACCAAGTCGCAAGGCAAGGTGTATGCAAATCAGGGTCACATGTTTCATAGGTGCGATGCATTCTTTATGGGGGTTGCACAATATGCCTGGCAAAAGAATCGAGTTTAAGTGTTTTAATTACTGGAAAATATTCTTTTAGAAATTTATTATCTGGCACTAAGTGGTTATGTATAGGTGGTGTATGTGTAATTGTGTATGGGTGACAAGCGTTTCAAGATTAATTCGTCCTCTAGTGTGTTTTTCTCAAAACAAGATTTGGACCTTATCCAAGTCGGGGGTGTGGCCTGTTGCGTATTTGGCTGGCGACTTACCTGTTGAAAGGCAGTGTTGCGCTAAATAATTTGATTCGACTTTTAATTTGAAGTTTGAGTTATGGGATGCCATACGTTCCTTATGTTTTTGAAGGGATTGTCCTACAAGTGTGGAAAACACACTTGTAGAAATATTAAATAAAAGACAAAAAGAATTTTAAACGCAACCCCAAGCTAGAAATGCAAGTTGTATACATGTAAATAAAAATTAAATAAAAAAAATTAAATATTAAAATGCTACCTTTGATTTGTCATACAATAGTTTGCGGGTCCCTGGGTGTGGGGCGCACACTGGAATTTTGCAGGGGGGCGCAGCGTGACATAGTTACACCACTGATTTATGTGCATGCTCCGTCCATGCTTCGTCCCATGTCTACTACTTGATGGCAACACACTAGCGTGATTCTAGACTCAGCGTTTGCTAGCTCGAGTAATGGTTAATTCTTCATTGTTGAAATAGCTGATTCGTCATTGTTGCAGGCAGTAGGGTTTTAATTAATGGAAAAGTGCCGTGTGCATTTTATCCAAGCCCTTATTGCCAGGCGTTGATGCCTGACTGCCTGTGTGTTGTGGCTCACTGTTAGTATGCTGTAAATAGACTAACGTTCCGTATTTCTGTGATGTGGTGTGGTATTTGTCGGTGTTGAACAGTGTCAATGTTGAGCAGATCCGATGTTGCATTGTATTTTAGTATAGAGCGGGCATGTGGCCTAGGGCTAGGGCCCCAATAAAATTTTATTACTAATTACTAGGTTTGTGCCTTGTTGCAGGCCGGGTCTGGGAATGTGATTGGATAGGTTGGGTCGAATCCCTTCCCCGGCCTCTGGTGTTGGGGGGAATTCAACGCGCACCCTTGGTTATAGGGGAACTGGTTGCGCAATGTGAAGGGCCTGCTTTTCGCATCTACTTTGGAATTATTGAATTTTGAAATTCTGCATGGTGGGACACCAACCTTCGTCAGGAAGTATGGGGGAAAGTTTCAGGAGTCGGTCTTGGACCTGTTCTTGTGTCCTGTTCTTGTGTCCTGTTGTGTGTTCTCGCAGTTTTTCTCTTTTCGGGTATTTGGGTGATCTCAGAAGCAGCAATCGTTTCCCGGTGGCATTTGTCCAGCATAGGGAATGGAGCGCCTGGGAGTGTTGCGTGCCGTGTCAACCCCCACGCAACCCTGTCGATCTTGACGAGTTTGCATGTTGGGCAGCGAAATGGGTTGAGAAGGGAACCTTCAATAAGGGGCTTGTTCAGGAAGGTCTACGGGATCTCAACGCCACATGCACCCAGCTTGGTGGACTGCTGTTTGTACTCGGGCAGTGAGGGACAGAAGGCTTGCCTGTGAGAAGTTTTGCAGGGTGTCCTCTGACACCAGGTGGTTTAATTTTGTGGGTGTCGCGGCTGAGTAGCGATTTCTTTTGCAGAGGAAAAAAACATTCTTTGGACGGCGACTGTGTTACAGCATCTCAGTCACCAATTGGGGTTTGGTTCGTCCGCTTCATAAGAGGACTACAATTGCATGGATTTTTGGTGAGGCGGGAGAGGTATTACGGGGTACCCGTATGGTGGCTAAGACATGCAACAAAAATGTCTCCAGAGTATAGAGTCGCCTTTGGGTCCACGGCCCCACCCCATGGTGACGGAGTAAGCTGTGGAAATGGGGACTGATGACTCCATTGCATAATTGGAAATGTCTGATGCACTCGCCATGTGCAGAGCTAAGGGGGCAATGGGTGTTAACGGGATCCTGTATCAGCAACTGGTGCCCAGGTTACCTCGGCCTGGCAGTTCTCAATTCTTACTCCGGTGTTGGGAAGAGGCAAAGCACGTTCTACTGTAGTCAGCTACCAGCCAATTGCCTTGTTCTCTTGTGTCCGTAAGGTTTACGACTGGATCTGATCCGGTGACTGATTTGGGATCTTGAATCAACGAACTGGTTTTTTAAGTCAGTTTGGTTGCTGCAAGTACATGGGGGCCTAGGACACAGTTCTCTTTTTGGAATTTGGTATCGGGGAGGCTTGGTTAAATGTGACGGTGTCCACGTGCGGGCTGTCACCTAACCAATTTTGTCAGGGCCGAAATGGTTATTAAATCACATAAGTTTTAACAAATTTTAACACAATCCCTTTAATTATTTGTTCACTAATTTTTGCTTTCAAAGGTGATGAACAAAGTTCATGAAGTGAGCAATTGCTTTTTGTGTAATAAAATGTAATATTGAAACATAACAACTATGTACAGAAAGGGTAAGTGAGGGCTAGGCTTTCACTATGAAGAAAAGGGTGGGAAGATTAATTCTTCCAAAAATTGATTTAGGTGCTGTAGTGGTACATCAGTACAAGACCAGTGACACTATGGATAATAGCTAAACATTTGAGTTTTCAATAAAGCATAATAGTATCTCATTCATATGTTTATCAATATCTAATTTTTGACCTTATGTCAGCATGGGAAAAAAAACATGAACGAGATTGGTCACTTCTGCACTATTCCTATTATCACTTTCCCTACATACTCACATTTTCTTACTTTCTGCCATATCTGTTTTCATTGACTCACCTTAATTTCTAGTTCCACCTTTCAGCCTTAGCCTTAGTTACATTGTCATTCATATGTATCTTTTCTTTCTCCCTACTTTCTTTTGCTCGCTGTTTCGTAGCTGTCTCCAACTCGACTCCAGGCTGCTTGCTTGTCAGTCTGTATAGTGAGAAGTGACCATCCTCTCAATGCAAATGAATAAGAACATAAACTAGTTATTCAATAGGTAAATAATACACATTAGATAAAATAATGATAATTAATTAATAAAAATAATATGTGGGCACTTCCTGTCAATGAAGAAGGTGTTAACCAGTTTTTTCTTTGGTCAATGAAAAGAAAATAAAACTTGCCCTTAAAGGGTATCTCTCGTACAGAAAACTTAAAGGGTATATCTCAGAGTAGAAAATTATGTAACTCGGCCGTTACATAAAGAATTGTCTGGTCGTGGCCTTATTTCTAGATATCAAAGCTGCCTACGATACAGTTGACATTGAGTGGGTGGAGAGGCTTGCCTCCGTCACTTGGACTGGAGATCGGTTGGCGTCGGTGGCTTTTAGTTTGGGGTCCTACACACAGACCGTGGCCTATGTCAGGTTAGCTGCTTAAGCCCAGCTCTTTTTGCAGTTGCCATTAATGAGATATTGGGTGGGCCGAGTCAGCATTCAAATGTGGTGGCGTACGCAGATGATAATGCTGTGTGGTTGCTCGGAGGAGCAACTTTTGGCTGCCAGTGGTCTCTCTCTTTCCCCCAATGAGACAGAATTAATGGTCTTGGGGGGGGGGGGGCACGTATAACTGTGTCTTTGCAAGTTTGGTCTTCGATGATTTTTTCTGCCTTGTTCTTCCGGTATCTGGTTGGACCCACAGTTAATCTGGATGCAGGAAGTCCAGTCCGTTAAGGAAGAAGTTTCTTCGAGGCTTTGACTTCCACCCGGCTCCACACCAAGTCCATGGTAACGGGTTTTTACAGGGCCTACATCCGCTCGTCGGTGGATTTTCACCTACCATTGTGGCCCTCTCAACAAGGGGTACCCATGAGGGTCCAATGGCAGTTAATAATTGTCTGTGGATCGTCCTGGGATGCCTGCCTTTAACTCCGATCCCAGCATTTCTTGTGGAGACGCAGGAAACCCCTGTCCACATCCATGCTTGTGAACTCCTGACGGCCCCGTGCTTGAGGGCAGTTGTGAGAGGGATCAACGACCCCTTCACTATAATCTTGGTTGACTACTGCTCCCTCTGCCCTTTTGCGTGCAAGCAACTGGGGACCCCAGAACTGGGGGTCTCTCTGATTACGGGAGACTGCGTGAGTCGATTCCCGGCATCATTTTTTGTGCGGCCCTCAAGCATTTGGGTGTGGTTACCCTGGTCGGACTTAGTTTTTCTTTGTGAGGAGGGGAGGTTCTTGGAAAATTGGTTGAAGGGGATGCAGGTATTTTTGTCCAGAGTCTGAAATTGGAGTATGCATACCATCCGAGAAATGTCCCCTCGGCGTTTGTAGAACTAATTGTTATCTCGTTGGCAATCAATGTTGGTGTGGACTTGAGTGTGCCGCGTTTCAGAATTCTTTCTGACTCGGAAGCTGGGATCCTCTTTCCCCAGAGGGCATTCAGTTTGCTGGTCATTTCTCACCTAATTGCTTTTGAAATTGGGAAGAAATTGTTTGATGCCTTCCAGTGAGGGCAATTTGTCATGGTGGAGTGGTTGTGGGGAAACAGTGAGGTGGTCGGCAATGAGGTTGCTGACAGTCTCGCAAAGCGAGGAGCTGACGAAAGAGAGTTGAACTCTGAGGTGATTTTCTTGCTAGAGCCCCATGATCTGCGGCCAGTTCTCTCTGCTGTTGCTACTGAGTGGTGGCAGGGGAAGTGGGTGGGGGCGAACTCAGGATTCCAGCTGCACAGCATTTTTCCTACAGTTTTGAGTCCTACGGCCTTAGATTGTCTTTCAATGAGGGAAGCGAGATTGCTTTCCTGGTTGAGGATGGAACACCACTTGTTTTCCACCTGGGATGGTGCTCTCCATCGCCTCCCGCTTAGGGGAGGGAATAGGATTTACGGCTTGCTCTCGGGGTGCCACCCCATGTAGAGGGTTTATGGGGTTTCATCTGTGGCATTTTGTGCCCAAGTGATTTGCCTCACGGAGGCTGTGGCCCTTCCGGGCTTTGGGGCGGTGAGGCGTGGCAGACTGGGATTACCGAGAGGGTAGCTTGGCATTTTGGGATGTAGTCTTTAAGTTAGGTTAGAGGGAGTGCATGAACCTCCGCCATTAGAGGTTCCAGTAAATAAACAAAGTAAAGCAATTGTGGCAAAGAATCGAGGATGACAATTTGGAAACAATTCAACTAGCATCCCGAAGCTAGCATGGAAGAACTAAATAAGCCATTCAATCATGTCAGCTGTCCCAAAATATTAGACTTAGAACCCTATGGTTTAAGTGAAAGCCAGGATTGTTTCAGTTTGGTTCACAGCAACGAGTTTACAGATTTATTAAGACCTTAAAAGGCCCCAAACCATGCACTCTATTACAACTTAATTAAAGACACAAAACAACTGTACAACCTAATACACATGAATACACATAATCACTCCAAGAGGGAATGCGCCTTGCAACTGACTTAACACCCAACACAAAATGCAAGAGAAAACACTTCAACATAAAATACTTCAATAAGCCCTAGCACTCCCCAGATGAAAGGAAACCAATAGCACAACTAAACTAACCTACCGGATGCCTGAAAGAAGACAGCAATAGCGCGAAAACGGGAGAGAGGAGCAGTGGTGTCGGGGGACACTCCAAGACCTAACCGGACCTCACTACCAAAATTGAATTTAGCCAGCAAAGACGAACTCAACCTGCCCAGTAAAGGACATACCAACAGAAAATGGAGCATGGATAGGCCGGCGATCTGGACCACCAGCAAAAGGAGTGACCAGTCCAGAGGTGAGAGACAGCCCCAGCCTAGGGAGAGGTGCAGAAACCTTAGAGATGCCATTGATGGACACAGGACACATCCAATGGAGGCCAATTCATCTGCAACTTCATTCCCCAACACACCGCAGTAACCAGGCAGCTAAGATAGAAAGACTACTAGCACGCAGCACCTGAAACAGCTACCAACCAATTTCCAGTGCCAAGGGTGATAAAAAGCAAACCCTCAAAAGAACATTCCAAACACGAAATGCTAGATGCAGAGTCTGACCAAACAACAAAGTTGGAGAGCCTCAGTTCGAGACCGACATCCAGGCAATTGAGATGGCCATAAGCTCAACACAAAGACCAAAAGCACCCAGTGGAGGACACGACTAACAGCCAGTTACAAACTGGGGACGAACACCCCCAACCCAACCTCCCAGTATTCATGATAGAACAAAGCATCACAAAAATTCCCAATACAGATGCGGGAAGGGGGTAGGGGAAAACTGGAAAACCTGACACAGTTTCATACACCACACTCACGGGCAGGGAGGGAAAACAAGATTCCCCCTAAAATGAGGTTTTAACCTCTAAAAATAGTTTTACTTAGCCTAAAATACTTACCTGTATTTTATACACAGGGTGTCAGAAAGGTCATGGTCATAACTTACATGGTATGTAGTACTCATCCAGACGAACAAAAAAGTCAATATAAACATAGGTCCGGAATCAACCGGTTTCCAAGATCCAGTGACCTTTGTCCCACAAATACACACGCATTTTCAGCCAACATTCAAGGGCAGCGAGCTAAATTCAAAAACATAAAAAACAATGTCTTTTAAGGACAAGTGAAAAATCCCCACTTCATGAGCTGTGCCCAGACATTCCCCATGTGTTGAGCACAAGTACATCTCACAATTACAATGTCTGGTTACGTGTTTGTACATATTGCCAGAGCACAATGGCTGTTAACCATACCAATCAAGAGATGGACGACATGCATTTCATGTATGGCCGGGCCAATAGAAACGCAGCGGAAGCTGCACGGTTGTACGCTGAGACCTATCCAAACAGAAGGCATTCAGACCATCGTATGTTTGCAAGGATCCACTCACGTCTGTGTGAGCGTGGCTCATTCGAGGTCGCTCCACGAGAGGAAAGACCAAGAACGGTCCGAACTCCTGAACTGGAAGAGCGAGTGCTACAGAGAGTTGACGAGGACCCGGGAACGAGCATACGGCGGAGCAGAAAATGTAAACCATAATGTTGTGATGTTGTCTGTAGAATCCTCCATGAACAATTGCTGCGTCCTTACCACCTGCAGAGAGTGCAAGCCCTAGACGAAAATGACTATCCGGCACGGGCTGATATCTGCCAGTGGCTGCATCAGGATTGCACTGCTAACCCTCTCTTCCTGCATAATGTGTTATTTACTGAAGAAGCTGGATTTACCCGTGATGGAATTGTCAACTTCCATAACACCCATGTTTGGGCTGATGGAAATTCCCACGCGATCCTGCAATCACGGCATCAGCGTCAGTTCTCCATCAATGTGTGGGCTGGTATCGTAGGGGATGTTCTCATAGGGCCGCATGTTTTACCCAACAGGCTTGCTGGGGATTCATACCTCACCTTCCTGGGAGTTGACCTACCTGGACTACTCGAAAATGTCCCACTCATGACACGTCAGATGATGTGGCTCATGCACGATGGGGCACCAGCCCAATTCCAGCTTGCTGTCAGGCAACACCTCAATGAACTGTTTGGAGAGAGATGGATTGGCCGAGGCGGACCACGTCCATGGCCTCCCCGATCACCAGACCTGAACCCATTGGACTTTTGTATCTGGGGCTACGTGAAGGGACTCGTGTATTCAAGAAACATTGAAACCGAGGCACAACTGCGGCAACAAGTTTAAGCTGCATTTCAGCAAGTGAGGCAAAACCAAGGACTATGCAAGAGAATCCGTGCATCCCTTAGCAGAAGAGCGGAGGCATGCATCCAGGCAAATGGCGGCCACTTTGAACATCTGTTGTGATGTCGTGGAGAATCGCCCTGCATCTTTTCAGGATTCAACCAATACCTCCTTACGTTCCCATAATTTTGTTTCCAGCAAGTTTTCGTTTTGTAGGTTTCTCAGGAAAAGAAACTAGTGACTTACCACGAATGGGGCCAGTCACTTGATCCGAGAGCAGGCGGTGGGAGCAGCAGCGAGCAAGCGAGTTGGTGGTGGTGGTCTCTCGCTTCGCTCGTGCCGCACGCTTCTCGGGTCAACTTATTGGCCTCTGTGGCTTCACACAACTAAATTCGTCTCTTGCGGAGCACGTACTCAGCATTTCGCATTGCTTAGACATTACTTATTTTGAAGCCTCCAGCGGGTGCCAGCATGGTGTGGCACGCTGAATGTAGTAGAGTGAATCCCAAAAGAGCGCAGTGTCTTGTTGCGTGAACTGGCTTTCTTACAAAATACTAAGAAGACGCTTCTACCGCTTTGAGGTAAAGGGGGTAAACACCACCGCTTATTTCCAGGCTGGGGATTATTTCACTTGTTTTTAAGAGACATTGTTTTTTGTTTCTGGATTTAGCTCGCTGCCCCTGAATGTTGGCTGAAAATGCGTGTGTTTTTGTGGGACAAAGGTCACTGGATCTTGGAGACCGGTCGATTCCGGACCTATGTTTATATGGACTTTTTTGTTCGTCTAGATGAGTATTACATACCATGTAAGTTATGACCATGACTTTTCTGACACCCTGTATGCTTTACAACATTGGAAATGCTACCCGTCCGAAACATGAATTTAATGTTCTCTGGGTCGTTGCAATGGCGCTCCCTGGGGCCCATGTCCACCGCTAGGTAGTGCCCCTTTTCCCGCTTCTCCACACAGTTTGTCTCCCCGTAAACGGTTCGATGCGGGAGGAGAGTGGTTCCCACAGGTAAGTATTTCAGGCTAAGTAAAAACTATTTTTAGAGTTTAAACCTCGTTTTTACTACTAGCCTAAAATACTTACCTGTATTTTATATATGTTGACTTTGTCCTACTGAACGTAGGCGTCGAACCTAGGACGATATATGGTAAACTGCGAAGTTGGCTGGCGCCATGTTGGTGTTATGACGCCGGCCAAGCATTGGGAGGAAGGCAGATAGCGAAGGTTTGCAATGCATTGTTTCTATTACAGTTGCCACCCCCTGGTCGAACCCTCACCCTTGCAAGTCTCGAGTAGTCCCACCAAAACAACTGCAAAGCAGTTGTCTGATAACATGGAAGTCGTTATTAACCCAAAAAAACGGGCGATCTGCCCGGGGAATGCGTTAGGAAAGTGTACAAACAAACTTTTTCATCGTGATCCATACCCACGGTGTCGAAGATGCAGGGTATGTCATTTTAGTTCGTTTAAATGTGCTGAATGGTGCCGCACAATAGATCCAAAGGTCGTGGCAGCAATCGAGGCTACGTGGGCCGATTCGGACCGTAGACAAAGTTTACATCGACGGGAACGTGAACTGGCCAAACTGGAGGCGAACAAAGTTGCAAATATTGATTCTGATCAATTTTTGGAGGGGGAATGGATTCTAGTGCTTCAGAAACAGTGCACGGTGTGGTTCCGCCCAACAGACAGGAAGCGGACACGTCCTTTCGGCCCAGGACGGGCAACGCTACCGAACAGGAAATTAGCCTGGCTAGCGAGGTGTCGCGTATGGTGACTGAACAGATGTCGGTGTTGGAGGAAGCACGTAATAAGGAGTTGGAGGAAGCGGAGCGACGACGTACTCTAGAGACCCAAAAGGGTATTCTGGACACCTTTGTAAGTTACTTTGGAACAAAAGAATCACCCAAGTTGCCTGGGGGACTTAGTGTGGTACCTAGCGGACAACCAAGTGATCGACAGCGATCGTACACGCCGCCGGGATCACCACCACGGACAAGGGACAATGTAAGTGCTGGTTTGGATGTGGATGATTTCTCACCGAAAAGGAGGAGATTAATCGATACGGTGATCGGCGTGGGTGCGGAGTCCATGGGCAGTGCTCTGCGGACTCCCTCTCAAATGCCGCTGGGACCGTCCAAGGCAAGTTACGGGATGGGACCGGACAGAGTCAACCCGCAAGGACGGTCGGACTCAAGGGGACAGGGTAGCATGCCGCCTTGGGCCCTCTCCCAGTCCAGGACAGGCGAGCCATGTCGCGGACAGGGCCAGCCAACACCACGGCTGTTCGGGACACGATGGGGACCTACCCGCATGCAGACTATAGTGCACAGTGGGACGGTCGGTGGTCAAATTATGGCGGACAGTGGACCTGGCCAGGTAACATGGACTGGAGCGGACAGATGGGTCCGGGACAAACTACAACTCCACAATCTGGCACGGGGTGGAACGTGAACACAGTGCCCCCTCCACCCCCCCTGACTCCACAAGGAGGGGGACAGGGTGCTGATTCTACACCTGCGGCGCCACATTCTAACTATGTACCTCAATAAAGTGCAGCGAGTTCAGGGATCGTGCCGCCACCAGATGACCAAGACTCTCATGGAGGGGAAGGGGCTGGAGTGGTGTTCCTAGTGCCACTCACCCCAGTGCCTCACCAGCAGGATGACACCCAAAATGAGGACGGGGGGCCGGACCCAGGTGCAGACGGTACGGCCAACATCCAGGAGGCAATAGAATGGAAGTGGCTGGTGGAGGAAGTGTACGAATCGTTACCGAGTCTTTTCTGCCTCCATGTGGTGGCTCCAGTCGTGGTAGAAGGCGAACCGCCGGCAACGTCGTTCGTGAACATGGATAGACGGCTAAACAGCAGAACAACCTCCCTCAATTCCAGGTACTCTTCCGGCAGTTACTCGTGAACGGGGGTACGCTCCGGGACATGGGAAGGTACTATCGGCAGTAACCCCAGCCCCTCCACCGGACTTGACGAAGGGGACCTTCTTCTACTTGGCAGGAAATGCGAGTGAACCGAAGGCCACTCGCTACCGCACGTACGAAGAGACGGAATACGTGGCGGCGGAACCCAGGATGGATTTGGGATCGAACCTTCAGCGTCCACAGTTTGAGGAGGACGAAAAGGTGCTTTGGGCGAGTCTGCGAGCGAATTCCACAGCGGACATGGCATACGCGGCGGCGACGGCCAAGCTGAAAGATTACCTAGCAACGGAAACCGAGGACAGAGACGTGGGTGCCATCGACGCGGCCATCAAGCTTATGCGCAAGGGCTCCGAGTTCCACACCGGATGCCATTAACTGGGGACTCGGGCCCTGTTCAATTCGGTGCTTCATAGGAGGGACGGTTACCCCGCAAGTGCTTCTGCGGGCGTATGTAAAGACGCACTTAAGGACCTATGGTTACTCCCGATCCATAGGTCACGTTGGCTTTTTAACGGACAACTCCTCACGGTGGCTCCGGAACTCAGAGATAAAGTTAAAGCACCAGTGGCTCAATGCAGGGGTAGAGCAGCTCACAGGGGCTCTGCCGGGAGCAGGATGACCTTTCGGGACCCCATCCACCCTGGATCCCAGGGTCAATCGAAGCCGGGTCAGGGCCTGTTTGGAACAACACAAGGCCACCAGAGTGGGAACGGCAAACCTCCTAGGGGCCGAGGTCAAGCAGGCAGGGGTACCTTCCCACGCAACCGTGGGGGAGGTCGTAGACCCCCGAATTCAAGGAATTGACACGATTCTGGCGCAATCTCCTCAGCCCCCCCCCCCCCCATTGCAGGTAGGGGGCAGGATATCGCGCCATTGCGACACGTGGGAACACATCACAACGGACCCGTTTGTGGTGGCCGTCGTAAAGTAGGGTTATATCCCAAACTTTACTTCGATGTCACCACTAAGATTAAGCCCATCACATTGGTTGCTTCGGAGGAACGAACCACCGGAACTGGTGGCGGAGGTGATGACGTTGGTGAAGAAAAGGGCCATTGTGGAAACTCCAACCTGTGCCACCTCAACAGGTTCATCGCAATGGAGCATTTCAAAATGGAGACATTGGAGTCAATCAGGGAAGCATTTCAAACAGGAGATTTCTCGACGTCAATCGACCTAGAGGATGCTTACCTTCATGTGCCACTCCACAAAAGCGTTCATCATCTGTTCTGCTTGGTGTGACAGGGGAAGGTGTACTAATTTGTAGTCCTTCCATTCGGCTTGTGCTCAGCTCCTCACATGTTTACTGTGCTGATGAAGCCAGTGCTCGCGGTGCTTCATCTGGCATTGATCTACGCCCATGCGTACCCGGACTATTGGTGCCTGAGGAACCAGGACGAGGCCGCGTTGACCCAGGACATAGCAAGGTGTGTGCCACTGATGGCGATGTTAGGCCTGGGTGTGAATGTAAAGAAATTGTGTTTGATCCCGCGGCAGTGCTTCAAGTTCCTGGGAGCTTGTCTCAACACGAGGGAATTTTCTATCCAACCGTCCGAGGACAGGGTGCACCATTAGGTGGTGGGAGCAGCAGAGGAACTCCTTCAGCTTCGGCAGATTTTCGCAAGGGAATTGTCCAGGACGATTGGCAGAATGGACACGTGTGCCTCGCTAGTCCCAAGAGGGTCATGGAGAGTGCACCCACTTCACTGGCTACGGAAAGTGGAATGGGCGCCGAGGTACTTGTGGGAGGACCTCATTTGTCTGGACAGGGGTCCTGTCGAGGAAATAGAATGGTGGACACAGACCAGCAATCTACAGGAGGGGGTACCGATCCACACACCAGTGTCGGACTGTCTTCAGATCACGGACGCATCCTTCTCGGGGTGGGGTGCGACCGTGGGAGAAGAACAAGCGGCCGGCCTGTGGTCACCGAAGGAGTGCAATCTACATATCAACGTGCTGGAGTTGCGTGCAGTGTGGAACAGTCTGTTAGTGTGGGCACACAGACTGCGGGACTCTTCCGTGACAGTCCTATCGGACAACACGTCGTCAGTGTGCTACCTACGGAAAGGAGGTGGGACGAAATCGGAATCTCTGTTTGTGGAGATACACAGGATTTTCACACTGCAAGAAATTCAGCATCATGCTGGCCCCGTGCCACATCGCGGGCAACATGAACGTTCTGGCAGACAAACTTTCCAGGAAAAGCAGGGTGCCCACGACGGAATGGCGCCTCCACCCAGAGGTGAGCCAATGTGTATTCCTGACGGTGGATTTATTTGCGACGAAGGCAAATCACCAGCTTCCACTCTTCGTGTTGCCATACCCGGACAGTCAGGCAATGGCAACGGACGGACTGAGCATCGATTGGGACATGTTCGGCTACCTGTTCCCACCCTTCAGACTTATCCAGAAAGTCTTGACCAAGGTAAAGGAGGGCGGGATTGTTCATTCTCATAGCTCCATGGTGGGAGGCTTCTCCATGCTTCGTGGAGCTATGGAAGATGAAAAGGGGAGATTCGATGGAGTTACCTCGGCGAGCGGACATTCTCTCGCAACATGCAGGGACAACGCAGCACCACAACCCGACAATTCTACACCTTCACGGGTGGCGATTGTGAAGGGCATGCTTACGTCGAGTGGTTATTCAGAGTGCACAGCGGATGTGATGGTAGAGAACATTTGTGAGTCCTCAAAGTCGATCTACGAAGGTAAATGGCGGGGGCGGGTGGAGTGGTGTAACACCCACCAAGTGAGGAGTTTAGATCCATCCCCACAGCAGGTATGTGAGTTCCTAAACTCATTGTTTGCACAGGGATTGGCCCCTAGCACCATCAAGGGATATAGGGCGGCCATTAACTCTGTGACGGAAAGTGCGTGTGTGTCTAGGATTATTCAATCCTTCGGTGTGCTCCATCCAAGGACGAGGAAGCTCTACCCGAGTTGGGACCTTACGGAGGTGCTACTCCACCTGGCGGGGCTCCTTACGAACCCCTACATGAAGCGTCGTGGGAGCATTTGTCGCGACTAGCATCAGCGTCAGCGGCTAGCAAGGTGAGCTGGCCGCATTGGCTAGGGAAAGAGATTTTTTCCGTGCTTCACCACATTGGTCTCGGATCACGCTCCTTACACACACAGAATTCAGAGCAAAGAACTCAACACCTGACCGTTGGTCATCAACGCGTTGGCGCCATTGTTGGGGGCTGGATGCCCTGACCGCCTTCATTGTCCGGTCAGAGCCTTAAAGTTCTATCTTGCAAGGACCAAGCCTGTGGTGGAGGCGAAAGGGCCTCCGAATAGCAGGGGATGGACCCCAATATTCGTGAGATTGTCAGCTGGCGGTGAGGAGCTCACAAAGGAACCAGCAACGTCATCCACGATCGCTAGGTGGATCTGCAGAGTGATCGAGGAGAGCCAAGAACAAGAAGGGAGGCCATCCACAAGCAAGGCGAATGCGCACGAGGTCAGGACGCAGGCAACACCGTGGGCCTTTGGAGCGGGAACACTACTGGGTGAGATTCTCGACACTGCTAGATGGAAGGGACGGAACACCTTCGTGGTCCACCACATGAGAGGAGTAGTGATGTCGAAGACAACCCACAAGGACATCAGGTTCATGGCAGCTGGTAAGGAGGAATCGAGGTAAGGGGTTTAGACTTGTAAATTGGTGTAAGAGTGGAGAGGACTCTGTAGTAGACCTGCTTTGCAGTTGTTTTGGTGGGACTACTCAGGATTTGCAAGGGCAAGGGTTCAACGCCTACGTTCAGTAGAACAAAGTCAGCATATATAAAATACAGGTAAGTACGGTATTTTAGGCTAGTAGTAAAAACGAGGTTTTAACCTCTAAAAATAGTTTTTACTTAGCCTAAAATACTTACCTGTGGGAACCCACCCTCCACCCGCGTCGAACCGTTTATGGGGAGACAAACTGTGTGGAGAAGCGGGAAAGGGGCACCACCTAGCGTGGACATGGGCCCCAGGGAGTGCCGTTGCAAGGACTCGGAGTGCATTAAATTCATGTTTGGGACGGGTATTATTTCCAATATTGCAAAGCATATATAAAATACAGGGAGATAAGTATTTTAGGCTAGTAGTAAAAATAGCGTCCAAGAGCACGGTGACCCCTAGACCTAACGCTCCCAGAGTGTCCCTGGCTAACGGGCCCACGGAGCGATAGTCAGCCAGTACCCTGCCCACCAGATCCCACCATCCCTGCTCAGTCCATGAAGGCAAAGGTTTTATGGAAATAGCTAGTGGGAAGCCTCAAACCAAAATGGGTGCCCCTAACGAAGTTGGTAAATAAAGGGTCGATACTAACGAATTTGCTTATACCAATTTATCGCTGTTTAATCCCTTACAGAGCCGCTTTACCACTCCTCGAGACCGCCATTCCGTAAGTGGTGTCTTCCAAACAATACCTTGCAACAAGTATTCTCCACAGGGTTGTTTTTAGGCCAAAACAATCCATTTGGGTTCCTAAAACACATAATAAGGGTTAGTTTAGGTTTAAGCTATCTTAAAGAGACTCATTGAATAGAAGTGTTGAATTCAGTTACCAAAGGCAGACAAAATAAGTGAAGATAGGATTAGGCCAACATTCTAAAAGGCCCAGTTAAGTAAGGCTTAAGTACAGTTAGGCCTCGTAGCAAAAAGGTCTAAGCAGTCTCAAAATGAAGGAGGCATCCTGAAGTGAAAGTAGAGGAAGAGGTAGCTGCTTTCAGCTCAATAGCTGGATCCTGGCTGATTTTATTTTAGCAAGATTGAAACCACAGAAAGGCATCAAATACAAATGCGCAAGTGTGAAAGTCAAGCGAAACGTAACTAACAGAAAGCCTATTGGCTAACAGGTATTTAGTAATTAACATAATGATGGCTAAGCAGCTTCTTATTGGATTATACAACAAAAACAAGAAATGAACAAAAAATCCAGATACGAACGTCATGAAAATCCATGTAAAAATGCAGCACAGAAAACACTGCAATGTCAACAAAGGCCTCGAAGCAGCATAACACAAATTCAACAGACACAAATGCAATACAAAATTCGCAACAAAAGGTTCACCAGGGGTGTCTTTGAAAACTGACCTCAGTAACTCGGGTTGCGAATAAACACGCTGTTGCATGTACTAATTGTGTAGGTCGTGCGAGATGTCGCGTCATAATCTCCTGATCTAGCTTGATCTTAGACGATTGCCTGTACATATGGCGTTCAAATTACACTCCAGGCAGTAACCTAAACAACCGAACCAACCATGGTCGCAGAGTTTGGTTCCTGAGGGTAACTGGAGGGATAGGGGGTAAACACTGCAAACGACTCGACTGTCGACCAATCAGAATTAAGAAAGACGCAATTTATTTGCATTAATTCGCTGTGTCATGTGGATGAGTTTTCGTTGCGTTCTGTGCAGGGTGGAAGAAGGTTCGGTATTATAAGTCTATAAATAAGCTTCAGGAATTAGTCATTAAATCTTCAACGTATCTTAACAGCGAGCATGTAAATAAATTCCTACTTGCTGTTTAAAATAATAGTGTTTGTAGTTTATTGCTGTCACGTGACGATCGTTCTAGTGAAGATTTTGGGTTAAAAATGCTACTAATTCGTGACGTGTAGAGGCAACGAGCGGTACATTTGCTTGACCCAACCAGGTTACTTTTCGAAGGCACCCCACGTAAATCATACTTCCTCCTAACCGCAGAATTGCCCACAGAGTGAACTCCCCAATCGACTGCTTCTTTCTAGTACGTTGAAGCCATTTTCATCAGGATGAGGCATTCGTTCAAGATCGTCAGGTACTGCGATTCCTTGGGAGTTCTTACGAAGGACTGGAGTACAGCAATAGCGCTGACACCATTAGTTCCGCATCAGCGGTGGCTCTCAGACCAATGCAAAGATGCCTTTCTGCCATCTCATATTGCTTCATTGGCGTCCTTACTGTTGCTGGTGAAGGGAGGCAGGAGTCCGGTTCCATGAGTGCTTCTTCCGGTAGCACTTTTTCTTTATACGTGTTGTGGTACTTGGCCTGGTGCTCCATGGTGTGTTGGGCCGAAGAAGAATTCCCTTTTCCCTCTGTCATGTTTAGGGAGTTCCTTGCCTACTACAATCAGCTTTCCTCCCGACTATTAGGTGCCCTCCTACATCAAACAGTGATTGGAAGAGGACCTGTGACTGTAGCACCCTCCGTATTGGCGAGCATAGATTTCGGTTAGCCATCTGGGTTTCCCAGCAACTGTGTTGCTCTGTCCTTGGCAGACAGTAAGTAATACTTTATATACTGATCAAGTTTTTTAAATTTCCTCTTGTCGGATGTTTCGGGCTCTTTGCTTTGTTCTTGGTCTGACGTTAAAAGTTCTGACTTGTGATCCTTCTTGTCGCTGGAAGAAGTGGACTCTTGGCTAGTCTCTCCGTTTCTGTGAGAGGATGAGCGTTCCCCTAGGGTCTTGACCTTCCTTGAGGTTAAGATTGGGAATGGCAGTAGCTCTTCCACTCCTGGGATGTGGCCTCCACTTGGAGTCTGAATCGCTCCTTTTTGGGGAGTTGCCTTTTCGGGGTATGATCGCTTGGCGTTCTCTATGGAATTCGGTATTCTCTGAAGCCGATCCTTTGAGAATGGTGTACAGGGCTGCGGTGGCCCCTCTCCTTTCTTGATCCAGTGCCATCACTTCATGCCTTTCTAACCCCTTTTGTCAGCCTACAACTGACAGGTGGTGATCGGCGACTCTTCCTTGTTGACTTGTTTTTAGAGGGTTGTACTACGTCTTGGAGACTGCGACTGCCTCCGGTCAACTGGCGAATGTTACCGTCCCGTTCTGGTCCCGTCTTAAATTGTCGACTGGCGTCTTACGTCAGGGGACTGCTGCCTTTTTTCATGTTGATGGTCTCCTATTTTTTTGAGTCCCTGGAGATTTTCTTCCTGTGATCCATGCTTCCCGTTTCGTTTCTGAAGACTGCAGGTTCGTTTTCTGAATGGTTCCAGTGTGGGGTTGAGAAAGAATACTCCTTGCTGCTTCCGCCCATCTTCCTGCTTTTACTTTAGGAGTCATTGTGCAGCCGGTGACTGACGACTCTCTTTTTCCCTTTGACCCAGCCTTCATGAACCCTTCCGGTTTTTCTGTGCTGGCTACTGCAAAGGCACCATTCTGTTCTGATCGGATATTGGGATTTCTTCATGGCGTAGAAGTGGTATTGGCAGCTGGATTTCTAATTCTTCATTTTTCTGATTTAATGGGTTCAAGTTGAGACAAAATGCCGGGTCCCTGCAGTCCATGTGTGAGGATGGACATGGCGCACAATCCCTGTCAACTGAAAGGAGGCGAAACTGGAGATTGTCTGGAGCCGATGGCATTGTGCTCCCTGAATCCACAGTGAACAACCGCTCAAATGGTGGGAAACGTGAGGCTACTGATGCTTCGATTTTCCCTACCAAGTTAGTGGAATTCTGGTTTTCTGCATTCTGAATATCATTCCTTTAACCATTCGAACATCGATTTCAGGTTAGCCCGCATCGCATAGAAGGAAGTGGATTGCCGTGACCAACGGCGACTCCGAACTGACGGTATGAAGACAGCCTCACGACCACTGTAGATTCGGTTAACGATTTTCCCTAGCAGAAATCACCTTCTTTGAGGCCCATTCTTAAATCGAAAAACATCGCTGCAATTCATACTGTGAAAAGATCGATCCGTTATAAAAACGCTACGAAATACGCAAAACTTCACAACACGGACTCACACTTTAGTCCAAATTTTCGATACCACCCAGATATCTTCGTCAGGTCTCGA
>JAHWFP010057027.1:35193-48922 GCA_023313725.1 Lithobius niger
CGAGAAGTAAAGTTCTGGATGAATTAGAAAACTAATTCGCTTAAAAGAGTGACCAGTAATATTCGTACAAGAAGCCAACAGCAAGAGAAACTTTTAATGGCAAGTGATTCTAAGCTCTCAGATAGGATTCCTGACTAGAATTAGAACGAAGGATTCACACTTACGGAAAAAAAGCACAATCAAAAAGGATAAGTTTCTAACCAAAGTTTCTCCACCGAAAAATCGGTTTTTACTGAGAACGACGGATTACTTTAGTATTTTGCTACGCTACTAAGGTATGTGATGAGTTTTGTTATGATGTTGGGCTATTCCATTGAGTTTTTCTCCGTCGGGTTGCAGATATGTGTTAAGTCTCAATTCTAGCTTTCGTTCGGTCTCTCCACTATAAACTGCCTGGCATTGTTGGCATGGGACTGCGTACACTACTTTGGCAAGGGAACAAATTTTGTCTGGTGGGAAAACACATTTTCACGAAATGATGTTTTTATGGGGAGGTGGGGATGGGGAATGGGGTTGGGAGGAACTGAGGGGTTATATTTGGTACGAGGTCCGTCTAGCAGAAAGGGCACAGGGAGTTGAAAATTCAATTTGGGGGCAGGTCCAAAGTGTGTAGGGTGGGTCTGGGTTGAAGTGTGTGTGTGTGGGGGGGGGTCTGGATTTCACCCCCCCAACACACACCTTGGACCCAAACTCCCTCCAAACCTGAATTCTCATCCCCCTGTGTCCCCTCCGCTACACCTCGTACCACCGCACAGGTAATCTAATCCATCAGCCCCCCCCCCCCTCCAATAAGTGAAAATGTTCTGTTTCCACAAGACAAATTTGCTTCCTTACCAAGAATGCCAGGCAGTTTATCTTGGAGACCATATGAAAGCTAGAATTGAAACTTAAAGAACAGATAGGTGGCCAACAGCATAAGAAAACTAATCACAAAATAGCGTGGCAAAATACTTCAGCAATCTTTAGTTCTAATTAAATTCAAGAAAAGAATCCCTTTGAGAGCTTCAGAATCACTTGACGTTAGAAGAGTCTCTCGCTGTCGGGTTCCCGTCATGAATATTACTGGTTCCTCCTACAACTGTATTGATGGTCTAATTCATCCAGACTATATTTCTCGACTAGAACGGAAATAGAAAATCAGCGAACCCCAACAGAGCAATTGAGAAGTCCTATTGAGACACGCATAAAGATCAGTGGTCTGAAGCACGTGAGAAATTGGAATTTTTGTTGTACCTGCAGCATGTAACAAAAGTACTTTTTTGAGTTGTCATTTTTTGGAGCTTCTGATGCAGAGGAACGGACATTATTCATCGAAAATGTATGTGGACTAAATCAGCTCTAGTGTATTAGGTGGTGGTATGGTAAATTTTATTCTACAACAAATTTTTATTCCTTAAGCTATCTAGTACTCGCGTCCAAATTCATAACATCTGAATTAGTTATTTCAATGCACCATTCCAATTGCTTTCTGAGAGATATCCATTGGTGTCAATCGCAAGTCAGTATCTAATTTTTGAATTTAGGAAAATACTAAAATACTAAAGTATACCAAAAAATCTGATGTTATAAGGAGTCAAATAAACCTAAGGAATTATTAAAAGACATCGATTTTGAACCATACACAAAACGTCAATACCAGTTCTATGACACACTTGACTCATTTTAGAACAACCATCTCCCTTCATCATCGCACAATTTCATACAGAATTCACTCACAGTTTTGCTAATTCGGGCAAAGTGCAAGAATGTGACCGGCATCCTAATTTAACCTTTGGAGTGCCTGATGATGACAGCAGCAATGCTGACGAAAATTAGAAGACTGTCTTCTGTATGAAACTGAACAATGATGGAGGGAAATAGTAGCATAAAAATCGTCAGTAAGGCTGCACCGAACAGATTTTGGCAGATTTTGTGCTTATCGGCAAAAATCGATTCGCGAACAAAAACCTACAGATTTTCGATTTTAGTCAGGCCCTTGACAATAAACAAATTCTGTTTCACCACATGTTTTGTTACCTTTCGTTTTAATTTAGGCTTACATATTTTACATTCTGTAGGTTAAGGTTAACAACGGACAAATATTTACTTTTATTTGGGTAAAATAAAATGTATTCCAATGTTTGCATTAGCCTACAAATTTTTTAGCCTACAAGTTTGTGTAAGCCAGAAAAAAATTTGTTAAAAATCGGTAGCGATCGGTTCGGTTAAATCGGATCGGTACACCAATCAATTTGTAGCTGAACGATGGGAATCTGTTCAGCAGAAAAAATGCCGATCGGTACAGCCTTAATCGTCAGGTATAACTGTGTCCATTCATTTGTACTGATATTGTGAGACATTCATTTCTTCTGATATTGTGAGACTAAAAGAGCATATCTTGTATTCAGCTGCCTAACATTCCAGTATTACAGTATTAAATTACAGTTACGGTAATTACTAAATTCTATTTTACTATAGATAATTCTATTTTTTAAGTTTAATAAGAACCAAGAACAGCTATAATCCAATTCAAGCAAATGGAAAGTAAACACTGTTACAACTTACATTTACGCTTACAAGACCACTTCTCGGGTACTGCAATAAACAAAAACAAAAACATTTACTTCTCACATTAAAGATTATTATAAAATATTCTTTCATCTTTACAAATAAACATCCTCGCTTAAACAGTTTTTTTTTTTTTACCATTAACTTGAAAAGATTTTCCAGTTAACAGTTAACAGGTTGACTGGGATATAAGTTTACCCCGAGGCAGATTATTTTTTTTTTGGCCTGAAGAAACACAAAGTTCGGGATTGAAAATTAGTTAATGAAAAACTAGTTGAGCAACTAATATTATTACTACAAGAGCTACGATTATTAGTTGTTTGGGAGGATACGACTTTCTAACATACGTCGTCCTCATCAGCTGTGCAACTTGCATTAGAAAGCTTGCGGCGCTAGATTGAAGACTACGACAGAAATGTGTTGGCGATGTAGCACGACAATAGGTGTTGATACTGAAAAACCTCACTACCGAGCTGTGGCCGTTCGGGCTTGATCTTGCAGGGAAAGCAGCGTAGCTACCACTTAGTTGGTTCACGCTCAACACGTCTATACGAGCTCGAGCCTCTCTCGCACAAAATATTAATTTAGGGTTTAAATTTGTTGGTTAAGTGCGCTAATGTGGTTTTGGCATTCCTCTACATGGGTATCAACAACGTATATCCCCTACAGCCTTTGAGGCCATATGCATTTATCTGAATAGGGCTTGGAGCTGAAACAGGAAATGAAGAACAACCAAGAGCAACTGCGCCGAGATGTTATCTGTATTTTGAAGCTTTGATTCAATCCAGCCCTTATATGTTCATAGAGAAATTACCACCACTAAAGACCTCATTTGTGGAAAGGTATCTAATATAAATATCATTATGTCAAATACCAGGAATCAATCTGGTCAGTGAATGAACTTTGCCTACTTGAAGTGTGTTTGTTGCTTACCAAATCCAATATGGCGTTGTACGGGAATTTTCTTGGCACATAATCCCAAGAGTTGATAGTATGAATTCACTCAGTCCGGCATTAATGACTGGCTTTCTAACATTTCACTGTTTGTTATTTGGTATAAACCCAGTGAGCTCAGCAAGAAGCCCAGTCAAAGCCCAGTGGTCATCGTGGCCGAGTTGTGAGAGAGCTCAGCCTGGTTGCTGGATGTTTGCGGATCTGGTCGAACCCCTGGAAAGGTGACCTTGGCAAAGTCTCCGCCAGGACTGCCGGCCAGGGTAGCATGAGAGGCTACCAAGCTCCTTCAGCGGCTATGGGAATTATTCTGGCCAGTCTTTCGGCCCCTACGATGATCGGAGGTTTCTCTAAAAGTCTGGTAATGTTCAAAATTGAGCCGGTTCAGCCACACAAGCATAAATTGCTTCGGCTGACTTAAGGGTAAAAAAAAATTAATTTGAAAAAACAAAAAACAATTTGCTCTGCGTGGTCATCTCAGCGGCAAGTCTGAAATGATGTAATCCACGAAAAGTAGTTACGGATCGCTCAAGTCAAAAAAGAAAAAAAAAAAAGATAACGAGTACGCAAATATGCATTGCAAATTAGCCAATTCACACTGGAGATAAACAGTTTGAATGTAAAGAACGTGTTACCGCACGCCATTGGTTTTAACACAGTAAATAAGCATACCCTCCACAGAAAGTAATAAAAGAATATTATTATGGGTTACATGAACTTATTACCACGTTTGTGAGTTTAATAGGGGGAGAGAACACCTTTGTCTGTGAAGAGTCTGGGAAATCTATTAGCATCTTACTGCATGACCAGTACCAGACAAGCACAGAACAGTAACCACAGCGGAGTGATGTTATGTGAATGTGATATTTGTAGTAAAGCTTTAGTAATCAAGGTATACCTAAGAGAGAGATGCACCATAAATGTTAAGTTCTTTGAGAATCTATTAGTGTATTCTTAGTATAGCAGTGTAGACATTCTGCAGAAAGCCAACAAATGTAAAGTACACTAACCGTATAGCTATTACACTTAAATGACACACACTGGTGAAACACCTTATAAATGTGAAATGTATGGTCCCGTTTTTAGTGCCCCAGTACAGTGCCCAATGTGGAGAAAACCCATTTAAATGTGTTTTGTGGTATATCACCTGCAAGCCACATGTATGTAGTACTCTCATTGCCCATAGTGGCGAAAAACCATACAACTGTGTTATGTGTGGGAAGCATATACATGCACCGGAACATAGTACTCGCATAGCCCACAGTGGGAAAAATACTCTACACACATACAGTACTCATCCAGTAACAGCCATTATGGAGAGAAACCATACAAGTGTATTGTACGTGGTAGTAGTACATCACAGCCTACTACTTTCTTAGTTTGTCACCATGATGATACTAGATAATAATGAACATAGTTCAAGTGGATTAAACAATGCAACTAGATTCGCAAGACTTAATGACAGAAACTACAGGTCTTGGAAACTTGATACAAAATATTTTTTGTTAGGTTTACCAATCGGAAACCACTTGTTCGATACATACTTCACTTATTTTCATTAAGTCAGATATTCGTATACACACTATTCAGCAAATTTTCGACAGCATATAACCAGTAGATGGTCGAACTGTATTCATCTGTCTTCCTCAGGCTTCAAGTTCAGTCATTTTAATTTTCACTACTACATCGTCGTTTGCGGTTTTGAAATTTGGCGCTTGCTGCAGCCCGCTGTAAGGGCGTTGTCGTTCATCCCAATGCTTCCAGAGCCTAACGCTAAAGTATCTGTTGACTAGGTGACTAATGTTGGAGTGCGATGGTCCTTGTAAACTCATAATTTTGGCTTCCACTCCTGCGTGTTCTTGGATAGCAAGGAACTCTAGTCAACGTACAGAGGGCTACAGCAAGAAGGATACACTAGCGCCAAATTTCAAAACCACAAACGATAATGTAGTAGTAAAAAGAAAAAGACTGAACTCGAAGCCTGAGGAAGACAGATGAATACAGTCCGACTATCTACTGATTATATGCTGTCGAAAATATGAATATCTAACTTTATGAAAATGAGTGCAGTACGTAATGAACAAGTGGTTCCCGATTGTACGTAATGTAACCTTTCATAGTAAGAATCTCCATCACTTGTTTGCTAAAACACAAAACAAGAAGTCTATCTACTGCCCAAGAAGAATAGGCCGCATCCGGGTATCATCTGCCAATATAATTTTAGGCAATCAAGAGCCTTAGCCATGGCCAAGCATCTCTCGTGTTCATAACTCCTTTAACAGATGTTGCAGACACTGGTAAAAATACACAAGATGAAGAACAAGCCTACCATATGATCTGTGGTTTGATCTCCGGATGGGATTCCGTAGTAGAAAGACTCTACGCTCTGGAAGATGACGAATTAACCCCCGCAGTTTTGAAGGCTCAATTATTAAATGAATATGACCGTTGTTTGCCAAAGAACTGCCAACCCATCTGCAGACATAATTAAAGTTTCCTTTGGGCATGGCAACGATGAACTAGTAGTCCCAGAAAGTAGGAGACTTGAGGTGTGCAAAACGCTCAGCTGATGAGGAGGATTTGCAGTTATCACGAGCATGTTCGAAAACTCGTTAATCTTAGCTTTTGATAGTGGGCCATGTGAAGATAGTTCAACATGTCTGAGAGCAGGTGCTGAGTGCGAGATCTTAAAAGCTCTTGAGAACGGTGAGAGTTAGGAGGAGGCAGAACACTTTCTTTATAAGATTGACTGGATTTCATTTTTGACTTCACCTTGAACCCTTCGTAGGTGAACACTTCCTGACGTAGAGACTCTTGCTTGGCAATTGAAGAAATTGATTGTTGCGCCAAAGAAGTGAAATAATTATGGATGGGTATCAGGTTTTCGTTGATGGAAAGCAGCTTATCAGGAGTCAGATTAGCTTGCGTGAATAAAAAAATCAAGGTCCACGAAGGTTTCCTCTTTAGTAGTTGATGGAAGGTCAGTGAAAATTGCAGCCGTGAATGACCCAGGATGGGCTGAAGGCATCTTGGAGGCAGTACAATCGAGGCCAGATGAAAAGTTGCCAGACGGGTGCGGTGAACCTATCATACCCGGAGAAGCATGTGTGAGCTACGTCCAGCCGACGGAGAAAGGCTATTCCTAAGCGGCTTGGAGTCACGTTCTTTAACCATGCCAATGGTCTCGCTTTCGTTTGTCACTTGATAGACGTGATGGAGAAGAAAAAGAGCACATCCAAACGGAGCAGGTTCTAGAGAATAAAAGATGCTCGTTGAGAGCATTTGTACTTGTACGGAAAAAAGTGTGCATGCACACGTCGGGGTTAGCGAGCTGGTGGTCGGCTAAATTTAAATCTCTTTGAGGGAAAAAAGATTGGAGAATAAAAATGCTCCATTTACAGGTAGCATATGTTTTCGTAGCAATAGAAAAATAATTGGTATGCACATCGATGCTGTTGGGAGTCGTTTCCTGCTCTTTGTATTTTATATGGGGGAAGGTGGCCTGATGGTTAGCATGACCATTGACCGTCTTGCGTGCCAGAGGTCCCGGGTTCGAGCCCGGCCTCAGCCACCCATGGCATTTTCGGGAAGCGAAGGGCCGTGTGAAGTCTCGTGCTCATGTAGGTTATGGCGTGTAAAAGAACCTAGGAATTTCCGATGGGATTTACCTAGCAAAATTGTCCCTTTCCCCTTCTGGCACCATGGCTACAGCTGAAAGCGAAGCTAAGCTTTCTGCATTATTTTAGTAGATTGACGTAACTATTACTATTCGAGTTGGAAACTAATGGTTTGGGATATTGTGCTTAGAGTTGAAAGGGCAACATCGTCTGCTGAAGCAATATTGCTGACATCAAAGGAATTTATACAGCGTAATAAATTAAACTGTAAAACCCTGTACTGGCTAAGTGGCGAGTAGGAGAACTAAGAATGACGAAAAGTTTTACCTGCGTAGAGGTGATCCGTACTAAAGAGTGCCATTTAAGGACTGATGGAAATGTTAAAACTATCTGGGGAGCATGTAGTATCTGCACGACTGACTAGATACATTCAGTGTTCAACTGAGTGGCGGAAAATTATTTACAACTTCGATCAGGGTAGTATTTTGGGGACAAAAATATCCGGGCTTGATACAAGTGCATTTTTGGATGCAAGGTTCAATGTAATCACCTTTGTCGATGCTACATACGATGACTTCACTGTTAGCACAACAGCATTCATCAGATTCTTCGCAGCTTGGATTAAAGATGTAGCACTATCCAACTGTAATACACAAAAAAATATATCAAACAATGGCCCAAGGGTCACCTAAAGATGTACGGTTGTCACACAAACATTTTAAACGTTCATCCCTTCACCAAAGACCAATTGTTGATAGCTTGCTTTAATGCTGTTCTGGAATTTCACATTGCCACGAAATATAAACTGCTGTAGAGCAACTAAACAGATCACAACGATAAAAGCTCACATTGTCAATGAAGGACCAACAACATTTAAAATGTTTCCGAGACAACATTTTAGCACGTGAATGGGCGTACAAGTACAGGTCAGAGTAAAACCATTTGATGGTCAGCTGTTGTATTTACTGTTACAGTGTTGAATCATTAAACTGCTTGACAGTACAACAAAATTTCAAATGAAAGAATAATTTTTGCTGGCAACAACAGTGAAATCGGTAGCTACTATTCTCCTAAGAATATGCAACTGTCTTCAAAACCATAAAGATAAATGCAATACGTTTGAGTATGCTGTAGTCACTTTTTAAATACTTTTCTTAAATCACTGTGGTCACTTATTATCTAGTACTTATTCTTTCATGTTAAATATGCAGCATTTTCTGTAATCTTAATTAACGTCCGAGGATCGAAACAGCGTTACCGGCATTTGAGGAACTTCCACAATATAAAAAAAATTAACTCTGACCCAACTCTACACTTTTACGTATACTATGAAATAAATTATAGTAAACAATAACTAATTAACAAGGCAGAAAAGAGTATCAATTACAAAAGAATAATCATGCTCTCATGTTGCAATTGTCTTCTACTGCATTCTTACATCATCCACTCAATCTAAAGAATACACAATGCACACTCTAGATCTACATTTAAAAATGAAGACGAGAAAAGAAAAGGAGTCTTGCCTTAGCTAATCAAACATTTAAATATTTCCAATCTGACTGTAGTATTTTACCGATCTAAGTCATTAATGGAGTAGTCGTCAAACAAATCGGACCAATTCTGGTGCAGTACCCTTGTTCAGCCAGAATGGTTTTACAATTCGTCTGTACATATTTTATAAAAACAACCACGACGGGGAACAAATTTTATAAGAGTAACCACTATGGGGGGGGGGGGGGGACTCCGCTACACGGACAAAAAAGGCAACCAGGCCATTTATATATAGCAATGTTTGGCTGACTACACTGGTTTCCAACAGCCTTACACGTTACAGATGCTTATAAACTTATTGGCCAGGGGAATACTTTTATAAGTGTAATTGCATTTGACAGAAGAGCTGGAGGAAAGCCCTGAATGTTATTACCAGACTAACTGTTCTCACCTTAGTTAGTTTCCATTAAAATGTCAAATAAAACTAATGCTGGCATACGGACCTCCACCGCTTAGGGACTATTTTCTTTTCCTACTATCCTGGTTGAGAATGCCAGGATGTAGCAATTCAACACATCTCTGCAACAAGACAAGTACCTCCTCAACAACATTCACAGTTGCTGCTAAATATTGAGCTTTATAAGAAAAGCAAGTGTTCTGCCAACTGGCCAGCCATGCATGCCTGGCCATTCAGTTTAATACCCACTGGCTTTATTTTGTTTCAAGTTACATGCAGCTTTCCGTGGCTTAATAATTATGTTTTGCGGAATTTTGCTCGTTCAATGCCCTCAGTGGATTAATTCGCCTTTGTAAGTGAAAAGAGGCCAGCATCTTATCCTGGTGAATTAAATCAGCATCTTATCCAGGTGAATTAAATAAGAATGTATCAGCTTGGGCAAAAAAAACAAGAAAACAGGCACAAATAAAACAGAAGATCGAATAGAACAGCCATGTTGCAGGATGATGTAGCATACGCATAACTAGATCTCGGAAAAAAACAAAACAAATATTCAACATTCAAATTAACAGGAAAGGGACAAAATAAAGACAGATGTACAGCTGGTCTACGAGGCAGGCAACAGATGCAGCTTATTGGCCAACGCTTGGGGACATTTGTTGCTAGCCTACCCCAGAAACCACCAGTTCGCCACTAATGTTTTGAACGTCGGCCTTCACTTTGCTGGTAATATTCAACTGATGGCAGTAGAGGGCAATCCGCTGCAGGTAGGCAATCAAATCTTTCTTTGTGCTCGACTCCGGGCACTGAAAACAAACCACACAACCGGAAAAAAAGACAAAACGTGTATTAGAACCAGAGAATAATTAAGGATGTTCACACTTACCCCAGACACTATTAATTCCCCACTCCGAACTTGGATCTCCGCTTTCACTTTGCTCGTAATGTTCAGTTGGTGACAGTACAAGGCTATCCGTTGAAGGTAAGCTACCAAATCATTCTTGGTACAGGACTCAGGACACTGGTCAAGTCATCATAAGATAAAGCCGAAACAAATGTTTTAAGCAAATAAACAAAAACAAATAAATGAGAAAGGAGTGGGAAGAAAATGAAAAAAGAAATTCAAACACATGAGGACCCGTTGACTGGTACACCAACTACAGACCCACAGGAAATTGAAAGTATTTGTTCACATTTTAAGACGCGTTGACACTTGAGGGGGAGAAAGGGAGGGGGCGTGGGCAACAGCAAGATAATTTTTTTTAATAAAAAATGCTTAAACAAATTTGTTGTGCGAGACTTTTCCTGCTTAACAGTAGGGATAATGTGTGTGAATAGTATATTCATTAAAATAATTAAATTCCCTAAATGAGCTGTTCGAATCGCATAAAAAAGCCTTGCATAGGTTACTTCTTGAATGAAACAACCGTGCGATCATGCGTTGCCTTTTGTTAATAAAGACACCTGCAAGGCGATTCTTGCCGTGCAAAAGCAATCCCCTCTTTCGTGTAATTAATTTAATCCCACTTCATATTTTTTTGGTGTCTTTCAAGTCCTGAGGTTTAAGCAGGTCACTTAAATATACAGGTGAAGCTGGAATTGTTTTAAAATAAACATACTAGTTGATTTCCTCAAGGAAACGTAGTTTCACTAGTATACGGTAGTACTACAGTAGCCGTTTTTTTCCCTTATTCTCAACTATTCTTCCACAAAAATTCTGCAGTGACAATAAGGGACACTACCTAATAAAAAATTTGTGGAAATCTCCAAACCAACTTTCGTTGCCCTTGTTAATGATCCAATACTTGAGGCATCTGACACTGACGATTCCAGTACATATTTTAGTTCTTTCTGAATGTAATATTCTTTGTTAAGAAGAACCTCACACACAGATACTACTGTACAGAGTCAAATCTATTCATTCCACTAATTCTGCTCATTTCACACAAGACACTTACAATGTCTTGCAAATTTTTAACTGCTGGCTGCAGTTTTCATTAGGCACTTGAATTATTAAGTTCTTTCTGGCTACATCTTTTCTCACTGTTGGAACCAATATTTGAATCCGTCTCCATTCAAATGTACATTCCAAAAGTGAGAAAAGATGTAGCCAGAAAAGAACTTAATAATTAAAGTGCCTGATGAAAACTGCAGCCAGCAGGTGAAAATTTACAAGACATTGTTAAGTGTCTTTTGTGTGAAAATGAACATGGAATTAGTGGAGTGAATAGCTTTGAGTTTGAAAATGAGTTTCACAGTAGCGTTGAATTACTAACCCTAATATGAATTTGCACATCTCGCATCCAATTACCGTAATAATAATAATAATTAATTAACAATATTAATAATAATAGAGTAACTTAACATATTATTATTAACATCAACTTTTTGGAAACAATTTAGGATTTGGCTAATGATGACACTAATATTAACATTATCGTATGTCAAGTGCGCCGAACGTCAAAGAGGTCAAAGATAACGATATCACTGGAATTGGCAGCCGACTATTGGTACAAATCTTATTAATGTTTTATCTTGCTTTTAAGTTGTAAACCATTATTCCGGTTAGTAATAATAGTTGCCTTGATTCAAAGACAATTCCATGGCCACCCACCCTTTGAGGCCCTGACCAGATGCCTGCATTTAAACTCGATTTATTACTTAAATTAACTCTAATAGGATTATACAAATACAACAAAGCATTTTTTCCGTTATCCTTTCAATTTCAGAGCAGAATCCAAGCAGAATCGACCTGCCAAATTACGGACCAATAGACAATCTCAGTACTTGATGACACCTACTTTAAAATTGATGCCATTAGGGACATTAATCACAGCGTGCACACAATTTGAATTGGTCTAAGTCGTGTTGCATGTGACAAAAGGGAGGATTTATATAATGAACTTAAATTCTGGTTAATCGTCACACAAGACGCTGTCACTCCAAAAGAATGTCTGCTGTCCATCTACATCGATTAATCTTAAGTTTAATTTAATGGTTCTTGGGAGTCTTAATACAAGGAAATTGATGCCAGCGAATGGTTTATTTTTAGATGCCTATGATGGCTTTAAATAAAAACCCTTGTACCTTTCATTATGTTGTGTAGTACCTTACTTTTTCGTTTCATATTTTGGGGAGTTGAAGCTGCAAGCATTTTGTCCCAAGTTTGACAGTTGGTCACAGCTCGAACAGGCCGTAGATTTGTTTTGCGGCACTCGTGTGAATGGAACTCGGGCTAATATGGTTATTGGATCCGGAAAGTGTTTCATGAAAATGTCGACACCTGCTCGGTATTTTTTTTAGATCCTGGTTTAAAAAAACCCCACGCTAAGCAAACAAGCGGGAGCAAATACTACCTAGTCGCAAGCAGTCTTCCGGGCATTTCCGGGCCACTTCCACTTTATACTTCCGGTTTTTTGTTAAGTTTTAAATAATTCTTTGATATCTCTAATAGTGAAAAAGCAGTCTCAATCTGGTACCATGCCATAGAGAATGGGCTCACTTGTCGGCCACTTCCGATTCACACTTTTGGTTTTTTATTTTTTTTAAACTAATTTTTGGACGCATAATCTGAAGACGAAAAGAGTTCGTCTCTGATCTGATACCGTTGAAAAAGGCGACGGACTGACAGACAATCGTTGCTATAGTCTTCCCAGCTTACGCTCTGTAGAAGACTAAAACTGATGAGTGCGCACCCAAAAACAACTTAATTAACTTTAAACGAGCCCATTTAATCATTAAGAAAGGAGAAACACTTTACCACAAAACGTTGGATGTTCAATGGCCACTTGAATTTTTGGTGAATTAAGGCCATTCACCATCATCAGAAGCAACAGCAACGAAAACAACAAATCAATTTTGATGCACAAACGAGCAATTCAAAAGCTGCATCGTACAGGTGCAAAGTCGTAAAGTCGGTGGTCAGAACGTTCTGGTTAGGCCTGTGCGACGCAACTTTTTTAATTGCTCGTATGCACATCGAAATATGATTCGTTGGCGTTTTCGTTGCTGTTGCTTCTGATGATGGTGACCGGCTTTAATTCACCGAAAATTCAAGTGGACATTGAACGTCCAAAGTTTTGTGGTAGAGTGTTTCTCCTTCCATAAGCTACAGTAATCGGCGCTTGCCAGTTTTTGCCGCCAATTTAATCATTTTTGCACACAGAGTTTCTGCTTCAACAATTGCAGGGTGAAAAATCAATAATAATAAAAGGGTTCCAAGCGTTAACGACATTCAGCAACGTTTTTCTTCCCTAGTGTTGTTAATAACTAACCAATCGACACATAAGCAAGAAATAATCTATTTTATTAAAAACAGAAAAGTGCAATGCAATGCAGCACAATTAACAACCTACTAGTATGTTTTAGAAGAGAATGCAATAACAAAGATAAGCAAGAACTGTTTGTAAATAAATTCTCTTAAAATTGTAAACTAAGACCTACTCTTACAAAAATAACTTCCACTCGTATGTTATCTATATTCACAGATTTTCATTTAATGGAGGAAAAAATAGGTTCTTTGGGTTCTAGGTTTCTTTCAAGCCTAATACTAAATCGTCACAGAGTAATCGGATTTTATTTTTCTGTCTTTATTCAGGGAGGAAGGCGGTCTTAACAGCATTAAAGTCTGAAAATATTTTATTTTTGAGGGGAAGGGGGGGGGGGG
>JAHWFP010057028.1:4743-22804 GCA_023313725.1 Lithobius niger
AACTTCGTCCTCCACGCACGTGATGCCATGCTCCCCATGCCGCGGCAAGGCTTCAGGCGTTGCTTTGGGATTTCGTGTTCTCCCATAAAAAAACCTCATCAGTGTGTTTCCAAAATTCCTATTTGCTTCGAACCTTTCGGTGAGGGTCCCGCTTCATCCGCCTCCCACAAAGGGACGGTGCAATCACGATCCTCGCCTGTTAGCTCAATCTCTCATCTTCACGTTTCACCATGAATCAATCTCCGCTTTGTACAAGTACCTGGCTTTCACCAACCAACTTCAGTGTTTTAATCTGACAACATAAATTTGCTCCACCTTCAATACGTGTTATTTACCTCCTATGATTACCACCATCCACTTTACGGACACCATCCGCTCCTTACGTCCGCTGCGGTCTGTTTCATCATAAGTCCAAGTATTCAGGAACATAGTTTCCAACGATTTCGCATTTACGATTCCTGTGCCTTCGATTCTCATCCTGCGGACGACGTTCATCCCTCAACTCTTCTCGTACCAGTTGCAACACCATCCGCCTGTCCGTCTCACATGAGAGCATCATCTTCCCAGCAAGGTAGGCGTTTTCGGTATTTATATTTCTGATTACCTATCTTGTACCCCACGGTGTTAAGACCCCTGCTGTGGTGCGTTCTTCTGCTTCTTTAACCAATACTAAAAATGACGTGTTACCGCACTGCCCAACCTCACTTAGGATGTTACCTTCCGAAACAACGGATCGCTCCTCATTCCGCGCATTGTTTCGGTTATTAGTGAAATTGGTTCGGGACTCGGGGTGGTCTTCGCCAGGGACTAGTTCCCGGGGACGCTGGCTTGTACATGAGGAGATAGCGAACCTAGCCCTCCTCCGGGTTACAAAGTCCGCTATAAAAAAACAGGTAATAAATATTTTCGTCGGCTATAAAAAGACTAAAATTGCACGGCCTGCACCTGCTTAATTTTAGTTTCTTATTTGCTAAAACATATTAACCTGATAATTTTGCATTACATTCCTCGAATGTGATGTTCCCCTGGAGGTTTCTTCCAGTGCGCGGTCGCCTGCTTGCATATCCCACTGCGCATGCGCGTCGCAATCCTCCCTTATAAAAGCGAGAGCGTAGACGCTTTCGGCATTCATTTTACTCCAGAGGTGTCTATACGCCACCTCGCTCCGTGGTTCCCCGCCTGTCGTACAAAATTTGGATTCAACGCCGGAAAGATGTCCGCTGCTTCCGAAGCTACCGCTTCGTCTGCCGTTCTCCCTCGTGCTCTTACTCACTTCTCCCTCGGCAACCGCTGGGCCTCCGCCCTCGACCTCGCTGCTGTCGGCCCATCCCAGACGACACCACCGGATGTCGCCCTTCTATGTGGTGTCGCGTCTTCTGACTCGCCTATCCTTCCGGGACAGCGGACACCGCCTACTGCCCCTTTGGACCTGTCGTCCCTACGGAACGATCTCCAAGCCGCCAAGGACAACTACCATGAAGCAAAAAGAAATCTTCGCCGAGCGACACATTCTGCCCGCTCTCCGGACCGTAACTTTCCATTAGACCTGTCCAATTCTTCCCGCATAGGCTTCAGTGTCGCACGCAGCGTAGTCTGAGACATTGTCCATGACACTGTGCGACATCTACAAGACAACCCGATGCCACCGCCGTCGTGTTCATCATTGATCCGGAAAGCTCTTACTCAAGACTGGGTCGCGCCCACATCCAGGCACGATGGACACAAACGACCTCCCCTCCGGCTGCCGCCATTAAGTGAAGACCACACGACACCCCTCTAGTCGGCCCAGCCGACGACACTTGTCACACTTCATCCACCGGCCGAGAAAAGAATTCATATCCTGGACGACACACCAGATAACGCATCGCTGTCGCTCGCAGCGCTTCTCAAAACCGTCGAGGAGGCAGTCCCGGACTGCTTTTTATTTAAACCTTCACAAACTGGCGACACTCCCGTCATCAACCGGGGCCTTAAGACTGGGTTTGGCTTTGCATTACGCGACAAAGACTCCAAGCCACGCAACCTTCTCGGCCAATCTACGACATTACTAACGTGCTTACTCCGCAATGAGGGCTCACTCCTCGGCAAAGGCGAACCTCTCATCCTCGATAAAGAACCTCCAGCCCCTCGACCCGGCCGTGAAAACAGCTTCTTCCGCCCACTCGGAGATGGCGCAACCAATCAGAATAATTTCGACACCTACCCTGAATGTGAATTTTTATTCAGCGAATTTAAAATGGACTTCGGAACAGCTCTCTTCCTAAGAAGGCCGATATCCCAACCTTTGTCCTTTACGAAAGCGACAAATGCCTACGCCTAAGCTTACGAGCAGCCTCACAAGCCGACGTCCTCAACACGGCAGTTAATGCCTTAGGTGAAAAACTCTCCTCGGCTGCTACCCCAGAAGAAATTCGCTACCTGTCGTTCCTTATTTCACAACTCTTCCACAAAGCAATTTCGCAACCTATCATTCCTTGAATTGGGCAACCAGAGCACTTTTTAATACCACTCTCCTCCTACGCGAAATCGCCCTGTCGTCCGCAAATAACAAATATATCAACACGACACCATCTCCGCAACCAACCTATTCATGAGTCGGACCCCCTCTTCCGTGGCCTCATTCCGACTGTAGCACCACACTTGGACATCTCTAGGAAGCCTAAGCCTCAAAAACAAAACTCCTCGTCCAATCGTCCTTTTCAGAGGAGCAGGCAAGCCAATCCCCATGCTCCGGCTGACGACTGGTACAAGGCTGCGGCTACGACACCTCCGAGCCGTCCGAGCGACAACACGTCGTTTCAGCCGAGAAATCGGCAGCTCTTTCGGGCCGACCCTCCTCGCTCCCGCCCAACGTAACCAGCAGAAGCGAGCCGCAACGCCCGATCGCAAGAGCCGCGTCTCGTCACCAGGGAACAAAAGTAACTATCGCAGAAACCAACAATGACGACTACCGACTGTCTTGTCTTCCAGTTGGAGCAAGATTACACCACTACTTCCCAGCCTGGCAAAAGCTAACTCACATCTTGGAAATTCTATCGATCATAAAACATTGTTCTACTTCGCAGAAATCTTCTTCACTGTGTTACAAATAGGGATCTCTCTCCACCAATCGGCGTGTTTACACTACGTCACAAGCCTCATTAACTCAGTTAAATATGCAAATACCGCGTCACTTCCTGCTCGCACACCCCACTCACCCCGTCCCTGTCTGCTTACTACCACTCTTTCTTGCCGTTGGCGTGTTCAGTCGTAACCAGGGATGGTTACGGCTCGTGTTTAGAAGGTGCGGATTGTTGATTATTCTGTCGGGTAATTAGGTGGTTTGACAGCGACTAGATCGTCGACAACGGGGAGCCAGCGCTGCGTGGGCCCGAGGCTAAGCACGTGGGACGGAGAAACATTCGCGCTGGTTCGAGGTTGGTTGAAACCAAGATGGCGGAACGAGCGTTGGTGCGGAGGTTTGGACGAAGCGGATTTTCAGTGGAAAATTGGAGGTAAGAATCTGTTTGTCCGTATGTTTGCAATAGGTTGCGTGTCTGTAGTGAAAAGGTGGTATCGAGTGCAAAAAAAAAATTTTTACAACCAATGAGTGTTGTAGGAGGCTGATGGACACTGGCGTGAGCGTTGTCGATGTCGGAATTTTGTATTCTTTAGGAATTAAAACGAAGTGACATGCGTGTTGTAAATTGGCAACCAAATAAGTCCAATATTGTGTGCGTGGGGTAATTTGGCAACCAAATAAAGTCCAATATTGTGTGCCAGGCTGATTAGGAAGGTAAAGATTGGCGGCCAAAAAGTGGTTCTGGCCGGGAGTGAGTTTGGCCAGGTGTGTGGCGATTAAGCAACAGGTGGTGGTTGGAGGTGCATGTGTTGACGCGGGAGTTGTTGCTTGTGGGCGTGCCGACAGAAAATTGTGATTTTTTATTGAAGTCGTGGGCCAGGTTGGGTTTTGTGATGAGCACGTGGCGGGCAGGCAGTTTGTTGGGCCGGGCCCGGAATGGGCGGCCATTGGAGCGTCCCGTGCAGTGTTGTGAATTGTTGAGGACGGAGCTGGTTTGGATTTGGTTGAGGCGTCACCGTTGGTGGCGGTGCGGGCGAGCCCGCTGGGTTTGGATGTCGATTTACGTATTGGCCCAAAATTGCAAGAAATGCTGGCACAAGGTGTGATTGAGAAGGTAAGAAGTGGATCCCCGGGATTTATTTCCCCGATTTTTCCTGTGAGTAAGCCAGATGGATCCATTAGGATCATTTGAATTTGAAAGCACTAAATGAAGGGGTGTTGGTTCGTAAGTGTACGTTGGACACGTTACTGAAGGTGGTGGAATTTGTACGGCCGGGTTGGTGGATGGCTAAGATTGATTTATCCCAGGCGTATTAAGCAATAGGGATTAGAGATAACGCACGTTGGTTACTGAAGTTTTCCTGGCTTGGTTCTGTTTACCAATTCTGTGTGCTGCCCTTTGGTCTAGCTTAAGCGCCGGGTACCTTTATGAAGCTTATGATGATTAGACGGTTTTTGCGGGGCAAGGGTATGTTGGTATACATATATTTAGATGATTTTGGTATTTTGGGACCCACCGCGGACGGAGTTCGCGGGGGTTTGCGCAGGACTCTCGAGTTGCTGCGAAGATTGGGATTCTTTGTGAATTGTTGCAAAAGTGTGTTGTATCCGTCGCAGAGTTTGGCGTTTCTCGGCTTGGGGTTGGATTTGGTGCGGGCAGAGTTTATCCTGCCGCAGGATAAGCGGGTCAGGTTTCCGGAGTTCCTTCGTGAACTACGAAGTTGCAGTGTTGTGGCGGTTCAGGATCTGCAGAGGTTGCTGGGCGTGGCCGAGAGCGTGCTATGTGCTGCCGACAGAGGTCTGTTACGTACGAGATGGTGGCTACAGGATTTGTTGTCATGGTTGCGGTCCGGCAGGACTGGTTGGGTGTTGTCTCGGGGTGCAGCAGAGGATTTCGACTGGTGGGAATCGGTGCTAGTGCATCCGGTGGTTGGCCGGACCTGGGTTAGGACGGAGGCCGCGAGAGTGGTGGAGACGGATGCTTCCGATGATGGATGGGGAAAGTCGATAGGGGCTGAGGCGCAGGGTCGATGGACACCCAAAGAGGCGGCGTTGCATATCAATGCGCGGGAGTTATTAGCCGTCGTGAGAGCTGTCGAAGCGTTCGCGGATCGGCTCGGGGGCAGGTAGTTCGGGTACTATCCGATAGCATGGTGGCAGTAAGCTACATTAATCGACAGGGTGGAACGCGGTCGCTGACCTTGAATGCGCTGGTCCGCTCACTGGAGACGATGCGACTAGGGCTAGGTTGCACGGAGCTCACAGCAGCCTTTGTGCCAGGGTGCTGAAATGTGAGAGCGGACGGCCTGTCAAGGATTTTTTCGAATAGGTTTGACTTTCAGTTGTGCCCCAGGGTGTTCCGGAAGATTTGCGAAGGGTTCAGGACACCGGAGACAGATCTGTTTACATCTCGAGCCATGGCCCAGCTTCCACGGTTCGGTGCAGGTGCCAGGAGGCTGAATTTACGGATGCATTTAGTGTGGATTGGGGGGCATTTGTGCCTTACTTGTTTCTACCGTGCCCATTGGTGGGCCGATGTGTGGAAAAGTTGGTAAATGACCGGGTTAAGCGAGCGGTGGTGGTAACCCCGGCGTGGGAAAGCGCGGCCTGGTTTGTGAGGCTGTCGGCCCTAGCGAGTGAGGGCCCCTACCTCTTAGAAAAGGGGGGTTCTTGCTCTGGGACCCTTATGAGGGTTTGGTGAGAGAGGACGACCAGTGGGAACCCTGGTTAGTATGGGGCTTTGGGATGGGGGCTAGTCGCCGGCCGTCGGATGCGATTTCTGTAGTGCACTGCTAATTAATCTATCCCAATTTCTAACACAGGAAGATTTCTGCGAAGTAGAAATGAAGATTCTACCAGAGAACTTGTTCTCGCAAGAGAATCTAAGTTCTACGAGTAGAATCTGACGAAACTGTGTTACAAAGCAGTGCCCGCCCGCTTCCCTGCACGAAATCTGAGCTTTTGCCGCAAGAAGGGAGTGGTAGTAAGCAGACAGGGACGGAGTGAGTGGGGTAGAGCCGGAAGTGACGCAGTTTTTGCATATTTAACTGAGTTAATGAGGCTTGTGACGTAGTGTAAACACGCCGATTGGTGAAGGGAGATCCCAATTACTAACACAGTTTTGTCAGATTCTACTCGTAGAACTTAGATTCTCCTGCGAGAACAAGTTCTCTGGTAGAATCTTCATTTTTCGGCCGACACTCCTGTACCAACCGCCACTGTCACACCCCCCCCCCCCCACCCGGAATTCTCGCCTCGAACGACACAGTCCCTGTCGTTCGAAGTCTCGGAACTCTTACGGAAATCCTCAATAAAGGAGTGCCATCATCCAGGCCCAGGCTTCTACAGCTCCATTTTTACTCGTGCAAAGAAGTCAGGAGGCTCTCGGCTGATATTCAACATGAAACCGCTCAACAAATACATTCACAGCGAACACTTCAAAGTGGAAACCCTTGAGTCCATCCGTCTCTGGTTCAAGCAAAACGACTCGACTGTTTCGATCGACCTGGAAGACGCCTATCTCCACGTCCCTCTTCACCCAGCAATCAGCCATCTTTTCCGTTTCATCTACAACCAAAAGGTCTGCGAATTTCGCTGTCTGCCCTTCGGACTGAATACAGCTCCAAGGATTTTCACGATGATCTTAAAACCAATCCTTGCAAACCTTCAACAACAAATCCAGGCCAGCGCCTACCTAGACGACTGAGCTCTCAACAATCCAGACCCCCACACGCTGGAAATCAACATAGACAAGGCCGGCCATCTTCCTATTAAACTACCTGGGTTTCGGCGTGAACCACGCAAAGTCACGTCTCACACCAGCTCAAGTATTCACGTTCCTCGGAGCCTCATTCGACCTACGATCAGCAAGAATATCTCCTTCACCTGAATGAATCGTGGACCTCCTACGTCGCATCCGACTTTTTCGACAACGAACAAGTTTTTCGGCCTGAGAATTCAACTCCCTCATAGGGAAAATGGACGCAATGGCAAACGTTGCCCCATACGGCCGATGGATGGTCAGGCCTTTTCATCACCACCGAATAGACAACTGGTCCATTGACCAAAACCAACCGGACAATCAGATCCCGTTCAACGAGGACTTCCCCTTCGAGTCTCTCCTATGGTGGTCAGACGTCACGAACCTGCCGAAGTCATCACCACTCCAAGAACCCCCCTTCCGACCTCCTCATCTTCACAGATGCATCAAAGACTGGCTGGGGCTCACATCTAGACAACTGGGAAATTTCCAGCCTTTGGCCGACACCATGCGACGACCACATCAACATCCTCGAACTACGAGCAATCCTGCTTGCCCGTCAACACTTCCTCCCTCAAATCCGGAACGAAGTAGTCCAGATACAAGCCGACAACAGGACTGCCCTAGCCTACATCAGGAAGGAAGGTGGAACGAAATCAAGATCCTTACACAGACTAACTTCAGAAATCTTCAATCTCTGCATCCCAAACATCAGTCCTGCCACTCCACGTCCCAGGCAACAGGAATGTGATTGCCGACTCCCTATCACGTCAGAAACCACCAACAGGCGAATGGTGCCTCAAGAAATCCATCTGCTAATCTCTCGTCAACATCTGGGGCACGCCGATGTTAGACCTATTCGCCACGAAGCACAATGCCAGACTTTCCCTCTACATCAGCCCGATCCCGGATGAAACAGCAATAGCAGTAGATGCTCTAACATTCCCATGACACAACCTATTCGCTTACCTCTTCCCCCCCCCCCCCCCTTCAAATAACTTCCACAAATACTTCGGAAGAAAGAGGGAAGTCGGAGCCTATTCTTACTAATAGCACCCCTCTGGCCATCAGCAGCGTGGTATCCACTCCTCCTAAACCTAGTAGTCGACACTCCAAGAAGTCTACCCCTTCAACCAGATCTTCTGTCACAACAGAAAGGGTCAAAGCCACACCCAAACCTTGCAAACCTCAACTTACGCGGGTTACTACTATCATCAAACTACTCAAAAAAGCTGGCATTCATCATGAGGAAGTGGAACGCATCGCCTCCAAAGCAACCAGAGACTCAACCAATCGCATGTACGACAGTCACTGGTCCAAGTGGATTCATTGGTGTATCACAAAATATATAAATCCAATCGACCCCCCCTCCGACCTCCTGAAATTCTTCACCGACCTGTGCAACATCGACAACTGAAAGGTTCAACAATCATTGTTTATCGCTTCGCCCTAAACTCGGTCTTCAAAGCCGCCAACAGCACCAAACTATTAGACGACTATCACATTTCTGCATTACTACGATAATTCAAAAATGAACGTCCCACAACCAGACGAACCGTAACTGACTGGGATCTATCCCTTGTTCTACAATCCTTAATGGAAGAATCATACGAACGCATGCAAGACAGCTCACTCTACGTTATGACCCGCAAAACTGTCTTCCTCGTAACCCTGGCAGCCAGCCTCAAATGTTCCGAATTCCAGGCCCTCTCGGCAGACCCAGCCTACTGCATTTTCGGCCCAAACTTCTCCTCAGTCATGCTACACCCAAAAGCATCCTTCAGAGTAAAGACACAAAAACCATCAGAACCATCGAAACCAATCACGTTTCCAGCCCTCTCCAACAACGTAGGCAACGAACCGGAACGTCTCCTCTGTCCTGTCAGAGCACTACGCTTCTACCTAGCCCGTACACAACATGAAGACATCCGTAGAGGCAGAAACCAACTCGTTCTACCCGTTGAACCCCAAAGCGGCGTAACTTCAGCCGCCATGGTATCACGTTGGATAAGGAAAACTATCGAGGCAGCCTACAACAAACTAAACATGAGTAAGAGCCTGAGGGTGACGGCTCACGAGGTTAGAGCAGTCTTCACATCATGGGCCCACCACAATGCCACCCCGATAGAAGAAATTCTGGCAGCAGCATCAAACAAAAAAAGAACATTTTGCCGGCCCCCAGCCAGGCCGGCTAAAAATGGTTTCTTTTTGCCTAAAACATGCTTAACCGTACCCCCGCCCTACCTCCCCTCTCGAGTCACCGCCTGACATATTGAGAGTAAAATGAATGCCGAAAGCGTCCACGCTCTCGCTTTTATAAGGGAGGACTGTGACGCGCATGCGCAGTGGGATATGCAAGCAGGCGACCGCGCACCGGACGAAACCTCCAGGGGAACATCACATTTGAGGAATGTTATGCAAAATTATCAGGTTAAGTATGTTTTAGGCAAAAAGAAACCATTTTTAGCCGGCCTGGCTTGGGGCCAGCATAATGTTCTTTTTATTGCCTTACCGAAAATATACATTACCTTAACTCCCACCCAGACCTCCCCTCCATTGTCTGGGTTCTGGTGAGAAGAAATGATGCCATAATCGGACGGCTGCGCCGAGTATATATAGCCAGCCCATCCCTGCGCATGCGCAGTAGTACAAGCCCAGCTGGGAAGCCAACTTTTAAGTTTCTAGGGGAATAAAAGCTCAAAAGGAGGGAAACTCTATAAAAAACAGGTAATGTATATTTGGTTAGGCAATAAAAACTAAAATTAAGCAGGTGCAGGCCCTAGTCTTTTTGAGGCTAGAATAACCACTAATTTTATTAATTGAAAAAAAAAACTCGGTTGAAGCCTGCAATATGATGCAGGCTTGTACGTATCGTATAGTTTTGATTTTATTAATGCTGTGTTGTCACACGTGTCGTTAGGTTTGCGGGGGGGGGGGGACCAAGCCGAGTGAAATATTGCAGATAAATACGAATTTTACAATCGAATTAATAAAATAATCGCAACACCCCCACCATGGAGTGAAGAAACACATTAAAACATTAACAAGGGCATGTTAACGAGGGCATGTTTGGTACGTCGTACAATACAATTGTTCCGAGTTAATAAAACAACCAGTATTACCTGTCATCCTGATATTTGCCCCAGCAAGTGAACCGGTAGTGAAGCAGTTCACGTATCAAACACAGGTCACTTACGCAGAATTATTGGAGTGTGGTTGAAACCTGTGGTGTAGTTGGACAGTTTTACCATGGTAACACCATGCTTTAAAAGGTGCAAAACAAACGATTAGAGATTTATCTGACATTAATTATTTATCCGACTGGATCTAAATATATTGAAGAGATTTATCCGACTTATTTTTTTGGATCAGTTGGTAATAGTGATCAGTTGACTTAACACTTGCCAGTAATCTACGTTAGTGCAGTGTCAGATTATAGAATGGAAACAATGTGCAATTGCACAGGGCCTCCACTTACGTTAATCTGGACCTGGCTTAAGTTTTAAGATACTTGTACTACGAAGTCTGTAAGAGTTTTCAAATAAACTAATGTGTAAATGTAGCACCAGTCTACAGAACTGTTCGTAAAACATTTTTTCTAATATAGGTCCACAATGTTGAGCAGCTCTTCACCGACAGCTGTGCCCCATTTGTGACGGGCTTTTCCATGTCGTCTGACGATTTTCCGAATTGTTGGAAGGCATCTCTTGTGTTCTTTGCTTTCGGAGTAGTTTTCATGGTCTTTACTGTTGTGACTTCAACCATCGGCTGCTGCGTCCGAAGCATAAAAAAGAAAAGCATCTTCACAATATCAGGAACAGTTCAAGCAGTTGCAGGTTTGCACTTGAATACACAAACTTTTTTCCCTGAGTTAGTTGCGTCTGTGTTAACTTTGCTTTCTGGTGCTGTTTTGTTACTCAGTCAAAACTTTTCTTTTTCCATGCCTTTCTCTGTGATCCGGCTTTGTTATATTCTGTCATACTTCTGTAAATGTTATTCTTTCAGTGGATGTTTTAAAATGAGCAGTGTAAAGGTGGTTCTTGTTATCTGCATAAGTTATTTAGCCACTGCAGCTTTTGATAATATCATGAACAAAATCAAGACTTCCTAATTACCGAATTTTCGTCACTTTTACTTTGTTTAAGATCATATTGACTTACTGTGACGTACACAACACCAAAAAAGTTCCAGTTTTTCTTCAAACCAGCGAATTGTCGAAAACTGCTATACGGGTTTTCTTCTTCAGGCTAAGGATTCTAACCGTTGGAGTAGAATCTTGACTGGTAGTCGTGCGTGCGCGTCTCACATCCTTAGCCTGAAGAAGAAAACCCGTATGGTAGTTTTCGAAAATTCGCTGATTTGAAGAAAAACTGGAACTTTTTTGGTGTTGCGTATGTCACACTAAGTCAATAAAATCAAGACTTGACGAAAAAATCTGACACTTATTTGTGTACTTCTTCGATAGTGTTGTTTCTTTACTTTTATCTGTTAACTCGGCTTAATAAAATGTTTATCACCATTAAAATTTGTTGCTTTGGTTTTACTGTGTTCTCCAAGATTAAAATTGTTGGTTTTAGCTGAACTTAAAAAGTTTTTTGTTTTTTTATTCTAGGGTTGTTGTACGTCCTTGGCCTCATGCTATACCCAGCTGGTTGGTCATCACGCAGAGTGCGTATGGTTTGCGGAGATGAAACAGACCTGTACACAATTGGAGACTGCACTTTGGGTAAGACATAGGTGTAGATTTTTGTCTGCCCGAGACATCTAAACGAGTCCATCAGGTTTAGCATTTCACCCTTTAAAAGTCATTGTATGCATCACCAACTAATCCCATTTTGTTCAAAAAGGGAATGAAAAACTTTAAACTTACCACCTAAAAATATATTTAGTTTTGGTTTTAACGTTGAAGTATTAATTGTGGAATTAAGTTGGCCTTTGATATCACAGCTTCTTCAAACTGGGAAAAGCTTGGCAGTACCTTTTCATGAGTATGGGTTTGGACAGATATGACAACTTTTAGTATTGTTTAGTAATTTACCTTTCTTTCAACCAAAACAATACTCTCGTGCTCCTAACTTGTGTACTGCATGCAACCCCAGTATCATTATTCTTGCTATGACAAAATGTGCAAAACTTCTCTCCTCTAATATGAAAGTACTTTTGTTTTAGGCTGGGCTTTTTATCTTGCTATTGGAGGCACTTTAGCAACGTTTCTTTGCTCCATGCTCTCAATCCAAGCCGAAGTTTCAACATCGAGTGACAAGGTGCAAGACGAAATTTTGGAAGGAAAGAATCTCATCTGCCTTTTGTAACATATGTTAAACAGCGAAAGTTTTAAGCTGCAGTTCAGTGCCATTTTCGGAGTTGCCTGGTCCAAAGAGTGGACATGGTGTAATTATGTTTCTTTTGTGGCATATCCCTGTGAGCAAGTCGCAGCGCCATAGCCGACAAACCAACTTTTTGTTGACACTCAGAACTTGACAGTGTCTTTTTTAAGAACGTACGTGCTTCTGGCATTTAATGCTCATATTATTGCCATGAAGAGGCAGTACTTCTTATTCCTGGCAAGAAAAAACATTTTATAAAATGTTTTATTTTTTGGCATGTTTCAATATAATATTATTGTACACCCTACTTTTTCTGAAAGATTTTTTTATACATTTTTTATATGATCTTGATAATGAAATGTGCAGCCGACATTTTGTACCTTGAGTCAACTGCTTCTAGATTGATCATGCATGTCATCAATAAATTTTCATTAATATTTCATACATTTGAAACGTAGTTTAAAAAAAAATCGCAGCCCCAGAAGGAGTTATTGTAATCACCCAGTTAAGACTTTTTACCGATGTAACAACAGCTGATCCAATCCATGTTGCTTCCAATATTGTCTAGTTGCTGGCCAATACCTTCCACAACATTTGCACAAACATTCCATCTCGTTGCCATAAAAGTTGGACTGGCAAGGTGCTAAATGCCTTCCTCTGAAGAAAACACTACAAACTGCAAGTGCTTACCTCAAATGGTTTTATTTCAGTTATCGAAATTTAGTCAAAGTTGCACTTATTTAAGCAATAAATGCAAAATATGCAAAATAAATTATTACATTGAATAAAAAATACAATAGCAGGAAAGAAAAGGTTATTGAGGAGAGTGGTGAATTATAACAGTTCGTATAATTACTGGAATTTTTAAAAGCATGAAGTTCTGGAAGATTTGTCAATATTAAAATGGAAAAGCTTGGAATTTGTTCACATCCAAATTTTCAGTAAATCAAATGGAGTAAGGCCGGGAAAAAAAAATGGTTCGGTTCTCGGGCGCGGGCGGGTCCCGAAAAATCAAGCTGGTCAATCGCTTTTTATTTCATTCGTCTTACGTCGTTACCCGTGGAGTGAGGCACTAACGAAATATTTATTCTTGCGAAAACTATTGGACACAATTATTTCAAACTTATTACACGCACGCAACATGTACTCATTAAAGTGCACGGAAAAAATCGGACAAATGGCTTTAATAGTTTCGGAGAACCGTTGTTTTTTTTTTTAATTACGGGCTGTAATGAAAATCGAAAATTTCCGTGTTGACAAAACGCGTCCGAAAGTCGGCGTTAGTTAGGCTAAAAATCGTTCCCACCTGACAAGCAATAGTGTGAAGGTTTATAGCCTCCTTTTCCATTTTAGTTTTGCATCGTGGCTGCTGATTTAATTTTTTAATGTTGTAAAACATCATCTTTCTTGTGATTTGCAATGACGAACTAAAACACAAGTGCTCGTCAAGCGCTCACGTGAAATCCGAAGTGATCGGCAGCATCCATGTTGAAATCTGCATCAGCCAATGAGAGCAAGCAAAATCGGTCACGTGGTGCCAACCAGCCAATAACGGAACGCGATTTTCAAATGCTTTGGAAAGTTAGCTTGAAACGGCCAGAAACGGCCTACTACAATTCGCCTGATTGGCCACTGCTAAATGGCCATCGAGAAAATATGTTGAGAGGCCGAGATTGAGGGGAATTCCAGCTTTCCAACTAATACAAGATGGCAGCGCCCATTCAAGTGGTTCGACCGCTACCGCTGATCAAAAATGACCAATTTTCTGCTTTTTAACTTGGGAAAAAAGAATGAAAAAAAGACATTTCTGCAGTTTTTAGTGAGTCTACACTCAACTAAAGTACTTTTAATAAAATTGTAGACATTGGTAACAAGGTTTTTTTTTTACAGAAATCGATGCACGACAGGTTAGGAATTGCAGCGTTTCTGTGTTTGGGATGATTTTTTTTGGACGTATATATACGTTCATACTGCTTAAAAGATTAAAGAAAAATGTTGAGCATTTTCATAGCATTTTGAAAATAAATAATAAAATAGAAAGCCGGATGGCCTGGTCCTTTTTCGACCTTTGAAATGCCCAAGAACCAAACTTATTTTTTTTTTCCCGGCCTAATAATATTAGACATTTTGTTCTTGCAAACGGACAGAGCTGCATTTAGCAGTTGAAGAAAACGTGTCGCGATTAAGCATATTCCAATTTGCTCCTGTTCCATGATTTCAACTGTTTTGGATATAATTTTTTTAATCAAGTTTTATTGAAATAACCTTTTTTCCCCTTATTGCTGTTAGCATTCACGATCGGGAACTACTCGTTCGTTACGTATCACACTCGTTTTCAAAAAGTCAGATATATGTACATTACGCAATAACTAGTAAATTTTCGACAGCATATAATCAGTGGATGGTAGGACTACGAAAATCGAAACTGTCGATTCGATTTCGATTTTAATATGTTGTCGAAATCGAAAAATTCGAATAACGAGATTCCCAATGATTAACGAGATACCCATCGAGAAACGAGATCCTCATGGAGCAACTATAAGAATTATTTTCGATTTTGTGAAATTTTTTCAATAAATACATTTAAATAAAGTTCAACATAAAAATTAGAATCAAGCAAAACATTCAGTCAAAAATTTGTAACGACTTCGTTTTATGTGGCAACTATGTACGGTACCATGTTAATCATTGCTAAAGTATTGTTGCCATTGCCGTAAAACATGTCCTAAAATTACAACAGTAAGATTTCGTTTCGACTCCAGGGGCAATAATTGGCCAAACTTGCACTATATATGAAGTTAATTTTATTATATAAAATCTAAGGATTTTGCTATTTAAAAGGGGGGTGGGTGAAGGTGGAAGCATGCTTTCTAACTTTGTGTGAATACCAAAATTTAGTTTTGCGCAATGAATGAACAGACAATTCAAAGTTTAATTCGCAAGTATTGGAGCAACATTAGTTTACAGTAATGGAATTACTGAAACTTCATAATTTTTTCAAAGGCCAGCCCTTATTGATACAAATTTAAAAAAAAAAAGTTTAAAATCGAAAAAGAAAAATATTGAATTTCGAAATTGAATAATAATCGAAATCTAGGTGTTCTTCCCCAAAATCGATCGAAATCGAATCGAACCCAAAGTATTAAAACCGCATACCCCTAGTGGACTGTGTTCATCTGTCTTTTTCAAGCTTCAGGTTCCGTTCGTGTTCATTATTCATCGTTTGTTTATTAGCATTCATTTTGCCATTCATACAATGCAAATTGGAATTACTGAGCCAAGAAAATAACATGGAAAGTGAAACTATAACAAGCCTGAAAAACACCTAAAATTTGGTGTCGATTAGGACATACAAACCCTGTTGTAAGGATCTTGAGTGTATACCAAATGACGTAGCAGTATTGCGTGTAATAAGTAATAACCACAATCGAAACTGAGATTTACCAGGCAACGTCCCGTCAACAGGACGTACCAGCACAGAATTTTGATTGTTAGCCAAGTACAGTTAATTGCGTATTAAATGCCCATGGGCTGTAAAATTTTAGGACCAACTTCATTGTAGAAAATTTGGCGTTTATGCGATCATTCACTTACATGGTCTGTGTTCAGTCTAGCATTGCATTAACGCATTAAATCAAACATTCGCTCCTGCAGATGCCAATATAATTATTAATCGATCACTAGTGGTGAAGTAGGGAGCATAACTTCAGTTAAAAAATCAAACGGGGAAAGTCAAGAAATATGAAAATTAAGCAAAAATATTAAGCAAAAATATGATGCAAAATGTTAATGCATGCCACAGGTTAGAAATGTGTTAAAATCTGATCAGGGAAGACCTGGAAAAGTCTGGGAAATTCAAAACGAGGATTTGCAGAAATGGTTCAAAACAAATTAAGAATAGTTCAAAGTTACATTAACAGTGGTAGAAGTCGATATAAAATAAAATTAGGATATCAAATTAGACCCAATTTCAGGAGAATTTCAGGACATTTATTCAAATTGAAAAATTGTTTTTAACTACCGTTCAGTCTTGAGTAACAATTGAGCAGATTATCAAACGATCATAAAATGTTCCTTTTACAATGCCATTTTTATTTAGGCAGTTGTTTTCTTTTTTTTTAGCTGAAGGGTGGGTCCACGATTGTTTTACACACACACTTGACTATTTCAATAATGAAGAAATCACAAGGTAAAGGGTAAACGAAGCAAGCAGTCTGCATTAAAGACTGGCCTTGTGAGGAAACAATACACTAATTTGAGAAAGAAAGAAAATACAACTGCCCCGACTGTGACTCGAACCCAGAACTTCCCGTTTACTAGCCGAGCGTTCTATTATATCGACTTCTACCACAGCTAATATATACGGCCGAAAATACCAAAACAAACGATAAAAAAAATACATGGAAGCTACTTCCACCGGCAACCCACCCCATATTTTTGCTTACTTTTCATATTTCTTGACTTTTCCGTTTGATTTTTTAAGTGAAATTGTGCTCCCTACTTCACCACTAGTGATTGATTATAATTATATTGGCATCTGCAGGAGCAAATATTTGATGTTGATGTAGAGCACCCGGCTAGTAAACGGGCAGTCCTGGGTTCGAGTCCCAGTCGGGGTAGTTGTCTTTTCTTTCTTTCTCAGATTAGTGTATTGTGTTTCCTCACAAGGCCAGTCTTTAATGCAAACTGCTTGCTTCGTTGACTATTTCCATTTTTTACATTTCTATTTTCGTACGAACTCCATAGTTTTTCAGTATCCATATCTACACACACACACTAGTGTGTCGCGCCAAGTTAGGCAACAAACATCACATCAATTCAGTTGTCGAGGTTGTAAACCATTGTAGCGCGACGCCATTGCGTCAGTGTCTTATATCTTGAAGCATAGTTGGGCACATTTCAGGTACTAGGGGAAAAATAATAATGCGGTACAGAAGCTTAAATTGTGTTGAAATCGAGAGCAATGACCCACCTTACAAAAATTAACTCGTGTTCGAATGCCAGCTACGCTGCTTTCAATGCAAGATCTGCCTCTCAATAACGTTGAAAATGTGTTACTACCTAGCTAGCTAATCCGCTTATCCCCATGTTAAATCCCATAGGGTGATTATTCATCGATTCCGAGATAACGGGAAGGCTTCCCGCTATGAAATTGGACGAATGGGTGCAGTACAATACGAACTGCGTACCTTTTATGGTTTGGAGCCTGGGGGCGTAACAGGGAGGGCGCGTAAGTACGAAAATATTGTTATAACCATTGTTAGTATTGTCGGCATCGTCTCTCATTGGACGGCCAAAGTTCCGACAATGAGAACGTGTATACTGACGTACGTGCCTAGGCACACACTAGTGTATCACGATAAATCTAAACAACGTTGCAAAGAAATTGTATTCACATCCAATTCACGAAAAATAAACCAAGTGTAAAAACAAAGCAAAATAAACAAAGACAAAAACTGGTAAGGAGGCCACTAAGTTGAGTGGTTCGGCCCTTCAAAGGATTGATATCAACACACCAAAACTAACTAAATACAACAAATTACAACAAAATTAAAACCAAATCAAAAGCCAATAAAGAGATGAGTAAGTTGAGAATGGTTCGGCCTATAGGCAAAAGGTAGTTGCAAATTGCTGAAAACCAATTTCTTGTTGACGTGGCACTTATTACTCATCTGCGCGGTAGTGGAGTCGAGTCAATACACAATTAAATAAAAGGAGTGATATCATATCAAAAACCAAAACTGGTAAAAGGGACCTCCAAGTTTCGAATGGTTCGGCCCTTCAAAGGAGTGATATCAACAAACCATAACATTCGCCAACTTAATCGGACCGAATAATACTTTGGACGTTAAATGAAAACTTGAACATTGCTACCGAAAGTAGGAATGTTCTAGTTTTCATTTAACCTTCGAA
>JAHWFP010057028.1:22904-39870 GCA_023313725.1 Lithobius niger
ATATAGCGGGATCCACCATTCAAAACACATAGGCCTAACATGAGCTGTAGCAATAGCTGTGTGATGGGTGGATCGGAAGTCCATGATGGCAGGTAGTGGTAGCTGAGTGTGCTGCACGTGGTGGCTGACTAATCACGTTGCTTAGCTATTGCCAAGATCCATGCAGAAGCATTCTTCCGAATTCCGTGAATGATACGGTGCTAGTGCTTTATCGTAATTGCTGTATTGGTATGCTGGTAAAAAAAATAATTCCTTTTTATTAAACAATATTAATTTTAGAATTTCAATAAATTTCAGGACATTATGTAAAAAATAAGGACATTTCAGGACAAATTTTCAAAAATCAGGAATTTTAGGACAACTTCTACCACTGCATTAGGTAGTAAGGTGGAAGAAAGTGTTTATTGGTAAACATTATTTTCACTGGCGTTTTTTATTTGGAATCTTTTTGTTATGGAGAAACGTTGTAAGACGGCCTTTCATAGAGAAAATCAGCACTCTGCTGTGCGTGGAGGGGGTGGGGAGAGAAAGGGTATTGGTTAAATTGCAATGTTACCTCAAAACTTCAATGCCCACCCCCTCGCCCAAATACCCAGTTTGAGGTTGAAACATAATCTGAACACCACTCTCCCAAGTGATTATTAACATTTAAAGATGTGTTCATCTTTTGATTTGATGAATATTAAGTCTGTAATGTTGGTATGCCAGCTTTTTTAAGCAAGTGTACTAACAGAAGTGCATAATGACAACTTTATACACTTTTAAAGGAGCCGGGCCTTTTGTGTATTTTGTTCGTCATTTAGTCATGGCCCAACTAGTTTTCACTTTAGGATGCGTAAAAAACAAATTATGGGCCTACAAGATCTTTGTTCGAACTCTTCTAGAGTATGCTACCTCACAACAACAGGAAAACACACACAACCACCTGGCAGAAACACAACAAAGTTCCTTTGAATTTTCGGTGAAGTCAACACCCGTTCACCTTCTTCAGAAAAAATGTCAACACAAAAAACGTCCGAAAACTACATGTCAAAAGTTTGCGAATTCCTGATTTCAAAAACGCGCGTGGAGAGATGCATCACCGATCTTCATTTGCCATCTGGATACCCCACTTAGCGTCAAGCTTCGCAGCCAGCATAGGTGCCACCAATCTGTCAATGCTTTCGTACGTCGGTACCGTGATGTTCATTAATGGATGTTTTAAGTGTCGTGAATCTCCTAATCGCCAAAGACTCAAGGGCCCTCAAATGTGCATCGTTGTGAGTGTTTTCAAAGGAACTTTGTTGTGTTTTTGACAGGTGGTTGTGTGTGTTTTCCTGTTATGTTGTTTTCAAACCACTGTAGACGCCGGTTGCCGGTATTTTATGCTACCTCGTCCTGTTTGTTCCCCTTACCTACCTTCTATGCGATAGAACACTTTGAACCCATCCAGCGTCGTTTTACTAAATCGCTATTCGGTGTGCAGTAATTGCCTTATCATCTACAGCTCAAATCTTTGGGTCTAACACCTTGAAGTTATTTACAGGCAGACCTAATCCTAATTTTAAAATTTTCGGTGGCTTTCTTGCAGTAGATTTACCTTTCTTCGATTTTAAGTGGGGATGTGTGCTACTCGAAAAATTCAAACCGAGCCCAGTATGCAACTTACTCGAATTCTGCTCACATCCATAGTCGAATCCAATGAAAATGTGACAGCTCCGTTAATTTTTGAGCGATTTCGACTTCCAATATACTAAATTCATCGTCTCAAAGAGCTTCCTGGTGGTGCAGGTTAAAAGTCAATAGCACAAACCATTTTCAGGTTATATCCTTAACTGGTAAACCAAGACCCACAGTCGGTTAAGTAGCCTCTTTGTTCTTATTTTAATAAACTAAAGAGAAACTTGCAAACAAAATATCCACCAAATACTCGAACTCGACTCCAATTAAAATTCTACTCACACACCCCTAATTGGCCGTTGCTTCAAATTGTGTGCGCCGATAACAAAACTGGAATGCCAGTGGCAGGGTGGTTCCTGTATGGAATTCCTTAGATGTACAAGCAGTTTTGGCACCATCTAAACGTGTGTTCAAGCACGTTGTTAACCATACTGACTGACGAGCCTTTTAAAAAGGCCCGATTTTGTCCCTAATGGTTTGTTTTACTGCCGTCATTCATTTCGTACTACTTAGTATTATGCTAGTCATTTTTTTTTTTACACATCTTTGTAAGAAGCTCTTACGGAGTGCCTGTACTTAGTATTTTCTAGTGTTGTGGGGAAATGCAATTTTTGAAATCTAGAATTTATTTTTTCAGTTAGTTTGGTTAGTATTTTTTTTCTAACCTCACCCTAAAAAAAATGCTGAAAGAAAATCATAGTTAACTAACTATAACTAATCCCTTAAAAAAAGGTAGTTTCTCAGAAGTCCCACTGCACGGAGCTAAAAACACCTGCACGAACCTTTGTCCATGTTTGTCTGGTACGCTTAGATTTGTTTTTAATGCATACTACTAGAAATAACTACTGCAACGAATGAATGCATGTAGGTTTTGAGTGGGTCAGGCAATCTGTCTGTCTGCTTTGAGCTAGCAGTTCGTGTCTCTAATCATTTGGAAAATGCGGTAATTAAAAACTGAAATTTTTTTCTCTGCAAGCTCGGAATTCTGGGGCCCTCATTTGAGCGGGGGCTACACCTACGGCACTGCCACCAACTCCAGCAAAACCTGACTGTTGAAAATTTGCAAGGATATTGGAACGGTGAATATCCTTTCCTTTGAAATCTATGCGTATAAAACGTAAACGTGGAATGCCATGTAAGCAATGTGACATTTAAAAAAAAAACGAACCTTTGTCTTTATTCAGAACAGCTGCATCGATACAGTACGTAGTAACTTTTAAAAAATTGACCACTTTTGATACACCACTTTTAAATGTTTGTAAGCAGCAAAACGTTGCGCAAAATTTCCAGTTGTTGGGCCTCGTGAGCAAACAACTTGGTGAGCTAACTTCTTTTTCAGGATGCATTTTTGGTTTCTCTACATAACTTCAGAAAGACTTGAGCTATAGATGCAAGCTTAGCATTCCAATCGCGAGCCAAACCAAGCTGATAACCCACTATATAGACAACCGAGTTCGAACATGCTTTAACAATTCCAATTCTTCTACTGATAGCAACCTTGAACAATTGCTTTCAGTAGAAGAATGTTAAATTGGATCCAAAGTAGGTCTCCCTTTAACAATTCCATGGGCCTAGAATGGCAGTCTTCGGGCAACACACACACACCAAAACTAATCAGATGTTCAACGAACTGGTATACTGGTATGGGTCTTGCGGGTCCGCTCTTAAGAGTCCAATAAGCAACCAAAATAAGTCGGCATCCGTGTTGAAACTCGCTACTTTTCTGTAAATCTGAAAAAGGAATAGCAGCACCACCACACCCGCTTGAGTCAAATTGTGTTCCCAGACTAATCGGTAGTTGATCATGCATGATTCGCGAGATGCGGAGAAGCTGTCTTTGTAGCACTGTCAACATCTTTGGTGCCGGTGCTGCGAATCCACTTGTTTCTCCATTTGGTCTTATGGCAGGATGGAAAAGACTTGTTCCTCAGGGAGTAGAGATAAAAGAGTTAAGTTGGAGGTTTAAGCCCGGAAATTTAGAACCTAAACTAGCTTTTTTTCATGCTGTGACAAAACTTGCCAAAAGCTTATGAACACACCAACATACCATTACTGCCAAAAGAAATAATATTTATTGAATGTACACAAGTCATTAAATGTAACTTATATCAAACAATGAAAACACACTAATTTTAAAACCCGTTTTAGTATCTTTAGTTTATCATTAACCAGATGGGGCAAGATTCTTCCTTTTGAGTAATTCCATCATTTTTCCTCAATTTCCCCTTGTCCTCGTAATTCTTGCATACACACGCATATCGTTGCAAGATAGAAGTAGCTTGCGTTATCATTCACAAACTTTCACCTACTATGGGCCCACCAGCTGGTTTAACTTGGCTGATCGATTCTAAGCAAAATCTAATGTGTGAATGTAGGCAGTTCACCTTGACATAAGGCAATTAATATTAAGATTCAAAGGTTTTTGCTCCTTAAAGATTGTCACATTGACAAAAATAAACTATTAATGGCCTAGCTAAGCTCTAATGATAATTATTAGAGGAGTTAAGAAAAGAGAGGTTTGTAACAGTCTACCTTAAACTTTACCTGTACAGTATGCAGTTATATGTGGCTGATTCAACCTAATTTACAAATCCAACTTGACACTCACAGTTCCAACGCTTCATTTTGCCCCAGGGGCATATAACATTTCTCTTGCCGCATTGACAATTGGAATTGTATGATTTTCCTGTTCCTTAATATCTTTGGACTCTTGCAGATATCGATATTTCGGCCATTTTACTTTGGCTTGAAACAAAATTACTTGGAGAACAGTTCACGCTTTTTGCCAAAACGGTTCACTTCACTTCATTTAAACTAGTGTTGGGTGGTACCAGAAATTATTCAGCCGGAGCCGGTACCGGTACCAAGCTAGGTACTCGGTTTTCCCCGGCACTTATGAATGAGGCAGTATCTGGTGTTAGAGTGCTATGGTGCCAACACCCGATTTTTAAATAACACATTTTATTAAAATATGTGTTTCAAATTTATTGATTTTCCCCCCGATTTGGGCATATGCGTGTTTCACAACATATTTGATAAAAAAATCTTCTAAAATTTGTAGTTAACATGCTATCTAAGTAGAAATGCCAATAAACAAACACTGGTTGTACCATCAACATTATGCAAATTTGGCTCCACTTTTATACATTGTTTATAATTCCATTTTTATCAGTGTTGATCTTTAACTGATTGTTGCACTACTTTGAACCTAACAACACAAGGACTAAATGAACTATTGTTATAATTTTAGCGCCTTTTTTTCATATTAAAACAATACCGGTATTTTTAACAATGCATGGTATTTGATACTGTGAGAACTGGTTTACTGCCAACACTAATTTAAACTAGCAAATTATCGACGATTCTCTGCTGATCATAATCTGGGTGTTTTACCGGAGGAACGCTTCATTTTCATATAGGAACATCTTTCCACTGGCACAAATTTGAATCCCCCCTCATTTCTATTACCGAGGGTACATGGAGGTTGCAGCATTTCACTACATCGACGTAGTGTTAAGTCGGTGACCGGAAAAAAAAGCTGATGGAGAAAAGGTCGATGGGAAGAAAGCCCCGGAAAAAAGACCGATGGACAAAAAAAGCACGAAAAAATCTGGTTGTAAATGTACAAAAAAAAACTACCTAAATAAAGTGTGTATTAATCATTCATTAGCTGCATGTTGCTCGATCAAGGTCACCTTTGGAAACCCAAAAGGAAACAAAATCACAAGTTTCCTGCCAAATTCCTTAACTGGGGAGGTTGTGGGGGAAAGGGTCGTCCTCACTTTGGTCGGGTGACCGTCGATCGTTAAAGGATAAATCATGAAATGACGAGTTTCCGCCATAATTTGGATAGGAGGGGAGGGATAATCAGGAAATCATAAATTTGCCTTAAATCCATAACTTGGACAACTAAAAGAAAATTCCGGAAAGAATACTTTTATTCCCGGACTCCTTTACCTTTTTTTTGTTTTTAGAGTTATTTTGATATTTCTCTGCAAACATTTTAATATTTTTTTCTGGATCGTATCCCTTCCCCCCCCCCCCTGCACCGCAAAAAAAAAGTGAATAATTTAGACACACGACCAAACTGAGAACGACCCTTTCCCCCACCACCTCCCCAGTTAAGGAATTTCGGAGAAAACTTGTGAATTCCTTTCCTTTCTGGATTCCAAAGTTGACCTTGATCGAGCAACATGCAGCTAAATGAATGATTAATACACACGTAACTACATTTAGGTAGTATTTTTGTCAATTTTGAACCAGGATTTTAACGCGCTGTTTTTTCCATCGGCTTTTTTTTCCACGGCTTTTTTTTCCATCAGCTTTTTTCCCGGCTTTTTTTCCCTAGATTCGTCAAGTCTATGCAAGATAAAAGCGCTCTAAAGTTACATGATAATTGTGGAAGAGCAGCTAGGAAGAGACGTGGCACATGCGCAGCGTAGGAGAGCTTGGAACATAGGAGTTGAGTTGTTCAAAACAACTTTTGAACAACTCAACTCCTATGCTTGATTGCTTGGAACATGTCACATCCTGTAAATTTAATGTTTGCTTATAAAAAAAATAATTAACAGCTAACCTATGCCGCCTAGATACGAACGTACGCCTTCAACGTAAAACAGCGAAAAACTAAGTCCCAGCGCAAAGCGGGCAGTCACAGCCCAGTGGTCAGCGTCGTCGGCTCCAAACCAAGAGAACGCCGGTTCGAATCCGAGAACCGACCCAAGTACCATCTAAAAAAAAGGGTCTGAAAGTTCTTTCAGGCGGTTATGGGTTAAGGTTTGAATTCGACTGCTCCGATTGGGTGTTGCAGGTCGGGGGAGAGGGGGGGGGGAATTGGCCGCAAACGAAAAGTTAATGGGTGCGCTATATCATGTTACATCAATATGACTATCATGTGCCATCTATAGAAACATATTAAATAAGATATGTTGGGAAAAAATAGTTAACAAGTAATCGACTTTTCTTTACGATGCCTCTCCCCCCCATTCAAACTACTCCTACAGGTACTACAGAAAGTGGACGAAAGCCAAAGCCTCTTCCTCCTCATAGCCCCATTCTGGCCATCAGCCCCATGGTTCCCACACCTATTGTCTCTCCTGGTAGACACTCCAAATAGCCTCCCCCATCTTCCAGATCTTCTATCTCAACAAAAAGACTCGAAACTTCACCCAAACCTTCACGCGTGGCTACTATCATCAAACTCCTCAAGAAGGCTGGAATTCATCAAGATGATGCCACCCGAATCGCTTCAAAAGCCACCAGAGAATCAACAAATAGAATGTATGACAGCCACTGGTCAAAATGGTTTCATTGGTGTTTCACAAGGAAAATTAATCCAATCAACCCCACTCTACCCGAACTTCTAAGATTCTTCACCGACCTTTTCGGTATCGACAAACTCAAAGGCTCAACCATTCTCGTCTATCGTTCAGCCCTAAACTCAAGGCAGCAAACAAGACCAACCTTCTCGATGACTACCGCATTTCGGCCCTACTCCGATCCTTCGAAAACGACCGGCCAACAACGAGAAGACTCGTTTCAGACTGGGACTTAACAATCGTCCTTCAATCCCTAATGGAAGCCCCTTACGAACCATTACAAGACAGCTCCCTTCACCTTCTAATCCGGAAAACCGTTTTCTTCGTCACTCGCTGCAAGCACCCGTTGTTCCGAAATTCAAGCCCTCTCAGCGGACCCAGCCTACTGCATTTTCGGTCCAAACTTCTCATCAGTAACGCTTCACCCAAGAGCGGGATTCTGAGCCAAGACTCAGAAACCGTCTGAACCACCGAAACCCGTAACCTTCCCAGCCCTCTCCACCTTAACAGGTGAAGAACCCGAACGTTTACTATGCCCCATCCGAGCGCTACGCTTCTACCTCACAAGAACACAACACGAAGACATCCGGAGAGGCAGAAGTCAGCTCTTCCTTCCAGTAGACCTCCAAACAGGAGAAACCTCAGCCGCCATGATATCTCGTTGGATAAGGAAGACCATCGACATTGCATACGACAAGGCCAACTTGAGCAGAGAGAGCAACAGTACACGAGGTCAGAGCAATTTCAACATCATGGGCACTCCATAACACCGTACCAATAGAAGAGATACTTCAAGCCGCATCCTGGCGTCACTCAACGACATTCACCTCTCACTACCTGAGGAACATGTCAAGAGAAGAAAAGGGACTACACCGACTGGGACCAATCGTCGCAGCCAGAACCGTGGTCAAACCCCCTTAAGCACTCAGAACGAAGCAGAAGTAAGCCATCCCATGACGGAAGCAAACCACCCATTGAAGGAAGCAAGAACTCAAACAATGGTCCTTTTCAGAGCCACCAATCCCTATGAAAGAGATCCAACTTCCTGTGTCATACACCCTGTTCTGAATAAAGTGCAAATTTTTACTACAATAAAAATGTTTTGGGGGAAGCCTGCTTGCGTCCCGGGGTACCCTGTCAGACCGGTGCCCACCACCACGTTTGACGAGGTCTGCTGATAATGCTAAAATTATCAGGTTAATATGTTTGGCAAACAAAGAAAGAACATATTGCCGGCCTCCAGCCAGGCCGGCTAAAAATGGTTTCTTTTTTGCCTAAAACATACTTAACCTAAGCCCGCCCTACCTCCCCTCTTGAGTCACCGTCCGACAGATTGAGAGGAAACTGTATGCCGAGACCAACCACGTTCTCGCTTATACTAACCTAAGCCCGCCCTACCTCCCTCTGAGTCACCGTCTGACAGATTGAGAGGAAAATGTATGCCGAGACTAGGGCTGGGAATCGGATACACGGTTAACCGGAAACCGTTCCACGTTCGGTTACACGGATTATAAAACCCATATCCGAAAAACGTTTGATGCGGGCACCACTCAAAAACCGCTGTGAACGAGCCAAAAATAGCCAAGTGTCATCATTTAGGCCTACTAATCCAAATACTCAAAATCAGTGAAAGTAGAAAACCGGGGTGGGTAGGGGGCAGCTTATTTACAAATAATCCACATGGGCTTGTTGTCCCATCGAAGCTGCTTACTTTCTTCGAAACAAACTGCTGATCGCCAGCGCATACACGAGGCAGTTATATAAAGACATGCTGGCCAGCATCTGCCCTCCCCGCGTCGTGGAGAAGTGGACTCGTCTATACCAAGCGCGAACGGCATGGAAGCGCCGTCATAACACGTAAATGAAATGCGTTGCTGCCCGAAAACGCAAACATGCTAATTTTTCTGGCTCATAATTTGAAATTAATGGAACATTACCGAAAACGTATTAAATTTTGTTTTGTTTTTGGCTTACGTTGTCGTTAAGATGTAAAATTTGACATCTTGTAGAAATTTTAAAGCTACATAAAGTCAAAATTCTTGATAAAGTAAGTACTTAAATTTATCAACGTCAACTTTCTTCTAGTTTAAATCCCAAAATGCAACATGTAGTCAATAATTGTGCTTGTCTTACCAAGGACTAAATCATATTTTTTTTTTCAGCTTTGTTTTTTAATAATGTATTACACAGTGGTGAAATTTTTTTGGCTGTATTTTTTGCTGAAAACGGAAAAACGGTTTTCGTGTAACCGACCGGAAAAAAAACCGGTTAAACGGATAACTAAAAAACCGGAAAGTACCAGCACTAGCCGAGACCAACCACGTTCTCGCTTATATAGAGAGGGCTGCGTATGCGCAGTGGGACACGCAAGCAGGCGGCTACAAGCAACTAAAAAACCTCCAGGCAAACGTTAATTGAGGACAATGTAATGCTAAAATTATCATGTTACGTACGTTTTAGGCAAAAAAGAAACCATTTTTAGCCGGCCTGGCTGGGGGCCGGCAAAATGTTCTCATTGTCATATACAATCACCTTGGCACGCATTGCTGCTTAAATAGCCTCAAAAACAGCATTGTTATAACAGGTTTATTGTTATAAGCGGTATTGTTATAACGAGGTTTGACTATGTCATGGAGACAGAGATAAGGCTTCCGTTCTTCTTGCATTCATTTACTCAATGAAGGGGTTACTGTATCAAGATCAATAAAATAGCAACTAGGGATTGACCGAATCAACTTTTACCAAAACCCAAATGGATCCAGATATCCCACTTTAGAAGATTTGGCAAATCGGATCCTAACCGAATCTAAAATAAAACCGTTGATCGTTTCAGCCCTTTGCATTTTATACAGACTAAATTTTCTCTCTAGCTGGGTAAAGTAGTAAACTCAGTAACGTATAAAGACTTGAGTACACATTTTTGCAACTTGTTCATCGGTTTTTCCCGCTCCAACTTCTGAACAGTTTATGCTAGCCATTTGTAAGCTTTCCATTGGAAAGCCTGTAAATAAATGTTTCGAATGGTATGCTGGAATGTGAAAACTGGTTGAAAATTAGCAAAGTTGTTTAAAGTTTGTGTCTAGAAAATTTAAAATTTTGCCGAATATGAATCCTATAGATCTGGATTCAGATCCAGTTTGGATTCGGTCGATCTCTAATAGCAACCCCTGCACTGAGTAAAAGAATGTAGAAGAATGAAAGTCTTTTCTTCCTGTTCGTGACATTCAAGAAAGGAACAATTTTGATAACTAGTCAACCTCCACCAGCGAAACAAGGCCCATTGGGAGGGAAGGGCCTACAGAGAAAGACGGAGATTCAAATTGGTGCCAGTTGTAAGACATTCGTATGTGAAAGTGTAGTGTTCCTTCAGCAGACGGTGTGAAGAGAAGATAAGAATCATCAAAAATTAGCAGTTTCAATGAAGTGAACTGTTCTGTAAGTAATTTTGGAATCATTTTCTAAAAGTTGCCTAAATTATAAGCACCCCCATTTTAGCCTACCACATGGAAAACTGCCACCTCAAATTACTAGATCAAGCTTTGGAACTGGAAGATATAACCAGATTCTTCACAAAATACACCTGAAATTCAGCTGTCCTGACATGAGGTACATTTCAAGTAGGCTAAACTCGATAGTATTCCTTATTTTTATCACACTCACAGTTGCAATGCAAGAACCCTACCGTCATGGGCAAATTGAGATCTAAGAACTGGTTACAAGATACATTAAGTGCTTACTCTAATTACTGTACGGTATTAGTCGTCTACTGCAGTTGTTATTCGTTTCGGTTAAATTTTCTGTGTGGATTTTCTCTTACGAACAATGAGGTTTTTAACATTTTCTTGCTAGCTTAACATTATGGGTGCATCACTTGCTGTTGGTCCAACTTGGTGATGTTTGTGGCCCTACCAGGCCATGGTAGCGGTAGCGGGTCATTACTTTACATTTACTTTTCCAGCGGTTAAATTGGTAATGAAAACCTAGCCACACCAAACTGATCATGTTTTAACTTCTTATTGGCATAGTTTAATGTTTAAATACATACAGTATCTTTAAAGGTTACTCTGCCAGATTTATGATGGTGAGCTAAAGTAAGCTGTGCACCCTACATGTTATGTTCATAAACAAAAAGCAATGGAATGGCTTTTCGAAAATTCACACACACTTAAACTTAACCTAAACCAAGGGATGAACATGCAACAACAATTGTAGAATGAATTACAAACAACAGGAAGGCAAATGCACTAAGTACTGTACGTTTTTTTTTGCTTTATCTTTATAGTTTTAATGGCTTTTGTGGAACCACAGCTAGCTCCTTAGATTCAATGACAGAACTGTGTGATTTTTGGTAAGCTTATCAAATTCTGCACAAAGAGAATTTCAAATTCAATGCTACAGTACTACCATATGCAAAAAAATAAATTCCTCTCTAAAAACATGGGGTCCATAACCTGGAGTGGACACTGGGCCTTAGGGCAGGCCTATCTCATAGAGGGGGAAAAAACTGTTGAAAGAAAAAAAAACCTTCAAATTACATAAGTGTCAAATTCATAGGTTACATAAGGAGAGTTGGGCAGACATCACACAATCTGTTATAAAGGATAATGATTAATGAATAAGGCTGTCCAATACGGTAAGGCCATGCAAAAAAAAATTGTTTGGTTTACGGGCATGGTTGCAAATTGAAGCACCAGGCAACCAGGCATTTTATTTGATTTAACTGCCCATATTTCTTTGACATGTACCTATCTCAAAGCTGAAAGAGTATGTAATCATCCTAAAAGAGTAATATTCTGCTAATATGTCATTTATATCGTCGTCCAGTATTAAAAATATTTTAGCTTTTGCCAAATATCTTCTTAGTGGTTTGAGCTAAAGGTTTGAAACTTGCACCATTGAAAAGCTCGTTTCGAGCCGGTTAAAATGGTATAGGCTACTGGATTGTCAAAAGCGGTCAAAATTTGGCTAAAATACGATTTTTAGCGGGTGTACCAAGATTGAGATAAAATATTTTGACCTGGGATAATTTAAGTCACCCGCACGCGCCTGTAAACCCAACAATTAACTTTGCATGGCCTAATACCCATTTTTTGTTTCCGATACCGATACCAACAGTATCGCTCAATCCGATGCCAATACCATGGGGATAACAACATCGAAGCTAGAGTCTGTTTAACGATTTAGCAATGACGACTAAAAAAAATCACGATTAAATTTGGATACACTACCATAAATTCCACACAGTTTAACTTGCAGTGGCGAAACGTGATTTGCTCGATAGAAATTTTTCGCGAGTTTGAAGTTAACTGTTTTGTGTGAGGTATCGACAGAAATACAAACTCTCCGATCCGATACTCGTACAACAGTATCTGTCCCGATACCCGATACCTTGCCTTAATCGAACAGCCTAATTAATAATGAATAATATTCTTCAAAGTTACTTTGTAGAAGCAGTACGGTCATTAAGCCCCATTTGGTATCCAAGTGGGAGTCGCCCTTGGGGAAAAGGGACTACAGTATAAGAATAAGTATGCCTGATAAGGAGTTTGCAAATGTAGTCTCCAAACCTTCAAGAGATAGCTTAATCTGTTTTGAAGAAAAACCAGAGCTTTAAAAAATTATAATTTTTTTGGTTTTGCTATCTTTAAGACAATTTTTTTTGCAACAGGTTGCTGCCCTAACCATGTTTTAAGCCTCGCAGTTCCAGCAACCACGTTAAAAGGTAATGAGCTTTCTGCCTGTACAGCCAACCCTCTCAAATGTCAATACAGTACCAGTTGCCACTTAGCCAGTTTATCTTAGAAAGCACTAATTTCCTAAATTCTACTTGCCATATAGGCCTAGCCAATACATATTGGAGGAATCCTCCAGGAGGATGCATGATTTTTCTGTTTTAGGTAAATATTTACAAAATTGTATAATTTTCTTTAACCCTCAGTAACCTTTTAGGTACTGCAGGAAACACTATTTGTACCCTACAATAAAAGCTCTTTATAATGACAAGGAAAAGTTTAAAAGCAGCCACTTTAGAATGCATAGATGCTTCAGAAGTCTCAAGAATTCCATTGTTGTAAGAGAAATGTTATAAGACTTAACTGTATAGCCCTTGTCAAGTGTGAACATAAAGGCCATGCCATACCAAACCGTTTTGTCCTTCATCCGATGCCTTAAATGTAGCCTGCAGGTACATCGCAGAGCCTGTTGCTTGTCAGACACGCTTCAAAAAATTTCTTATTCTTCCATTTGACGGAGTTCTGTCAGCCAATCATAACTCTGAGCACCACACGTGTCTGCTGCTGCACACGACATCGAAAACTATTGAACGTTGAAACTAATAATTCTAAAATAATTACATAGGCTACGGTGAAACATCTTTATAATGATGTCCAAGGGTCATTGGAAATAGAATGTTAAAATTCAGGTTTTCCTTTATAAACCAGCACTTTTGCATCCATTGTTGCTAAAGTCTCAAAATAGCATTGTTATAATAGATTTATTGTTCCCAAAGAGTTATTCTTATGAGGGTTAGCCTAACTATCTATTATCAACTCAAGCACTTACGCAAATTGATTTTAGTCTACTTCGCAAGCATGACCCCAATTCAATGCTTACATCGTTTTGCATTCGGGCGATAACATTCCTTTTATGTGGGGGAGGTGGAAATAAGGGTCAGCACACAGTCAAGCATTCGTAAGCAGACAGGTGTGGCATAGTTCTCCATTTTGCAGCGTTGCTTTGTCCAACATGGAGACGGACAACGGACACGTGGTATGTACGGGCTTTAATGTTGCAAACTATTAATCTCTAGTTTGTACAATTCCAGAGCCTACTGCTAATCACGATTTAACACTGTTATTCGCAATCTTGAAAAATAAATACTATTTAGGATTTAGTTTTCAAGAATGAGCGTAACAGTGTTAAATCATGAAAGCCTTTTGCGAACTCTCGAAGTGACAATCGAAAATTTTGTATTTTTTTAAACGCTATGGCTATAAGGAGAGTCAGGTCAATCTCTATTGCTAATCTTCTTTTTTGGCTAGTAGGGCTAATTAAAGTCATCAACTGTTGATATTAGTTCGCTAAATGGCGAGTGGCAGCCTGTTTACTAATAGTCTGTATTCATGGCAAGATTACATAAGCCCAGCAGCAGAACTATCACTTGTAAGACACAGTTTTCAGATGCAAAGTTAGCAGCCGATCTCTCTTTACACATGTTGGAAATAAGGAAAAAAAATAGTCTGCAGCAGCCTTTGCGACATACCACAGATTGTCGCACCTTCTCTGCACACACGTATATAAATTATTACATTCTAAGCAAGCTAGAAGCTTTCACAAAACCAGATTGCATAGTTTTAGGGTATATCCTTAGGCTTAGCATGATGTGTGCTATTCAAGTAGCTTACATTGCCAACTGCCCACTTGAAAAGAATTTGTTAAAATCTAATCTTAGTAAAAACTGAGCGACAAAAGGGGTTGCCTGATAAGTATGGGCACTCGACAACACTTGAAACAAAAGAGCGGCTTGCCTCTGAAATTGTTTTTGAAAATCTATTACTTTCTTAGAGAAGCCTGACAATTGGGGGGAAAATGACGCTCCAGAATTACTAGTTGTAAGCCGAGTGGGAAGCGACGCAGCAATGCTGAACTGCTGGCAAAAGGTCAGGCAAAGATCCAGCAGATCGCTTATTCGTTGTCCGATGGCTTTCGACGACAAAAATGTTTGTGCCAGCAAACACACTACAAACTGTTCATGGGCATGCTTAATGGCTTCAAAATCGTGTGTCGAATTCAGCTTGTCCATCAGCAGGCTAAACTGACTTTCGAGCACGTCGACTTGCATGTAGTACTGGAGATTGTCCACGACGAATGCCATCAGAGTTCGAAGATTCCACGCAGGAGGGTAACTGTCCTCGTAACGTTGTTTTTTCCACTGCATCTGAAGCGTCCAGCAGTGCTGAAGTTCAAGTTGAACACGTTTAACGTGCAGCAAGAAACGAAACACCATGTTGTATTTCTCCAATACGGCAGCTGTGAAGACAATGTGAAGTGGCCAGGGAACGTTGTATTTGAGCGAGATGTTGCTCCAACCAATCTCAATACTGCCTTTCGTATGGAATTCGACTATATCAGAAAAGGAGCTGGTTTCCTCTTTTTTGGCTTTGATGGCGAAATGAAATTTATCGAGAAAGGATTCGTCTTCCAGTAGCACGCTACGAGCGGCACTTTGGAACGCCATATTAACATTGTGCTCTGTCGATGCTGTGACAGGCTGCAGTAGTGTTGGCCCAGCTTGGTCGATGAATGCCTGAAAAAGTTCTCCTCTACCGAGAAGGAAAAAGTCTTTCATACTATGGAGATGGTTGCTTAAACCCACCTCTTCCACCACTAAACGCCACAACTGTTCGGCAACGCACGTACGGACCTCATTGATAATGTCTTCAAACTGTCGATAGTGAAACTCGTCCTGCTCTTGAAGATGGTGGAATTGCAAGGCAAAATGATCCTTGTTGCCCAAAATGATGCCTTTTTGGAGGAAAGATTGGTTTCGATGTTCCCTACACTCTAATAGTTGAATTGATTCCCCAACAAAACAAATTTTCTCGGCAAGGGACGTCGGGATGTAAATGGGAAGCATATCGGGCTGCAAATAGTATTGCCCGCCGAGAAACTGCATTACGTTTGCTGCCTCGGTCTTGCCCGAACCCTTTGGTGGTGCTACAGTCATTTTTTGTATGAAGAACTCCTTGTGGGGGTCCATGAGTAAGCCGTACAAAATCCAAGCTGACAATTGCTTAAACATGACACTGTGGCACATCTTCATAACAACTTTCATGGCGCGTTGCACCACGGGAATGCCCGACGATAAATGCTTATGTATGACGTCCAAAACGTGACAACCGTGCATGTCTTTCTCGTTTATGTCAGTTAATAAATGGACGAGAGCTGGGAAGAGGAGGTAGTATTCTTCCAAGGGCCTCTGGAAATGCGACAGGGGAAGATGGGGATCTTTTAGGATGGTCTCTTCCATTTCTAACAGCAAGCGCTGGTATGGGCGCAGTACTTCATCCAGCCCATGGCACAAGGCCCGCAAATAAAGCCCCGAAGACTGTTTAGAAGCAACAGGATTGAACGACTCTGGATTGTCGAGATCCACGTGTGGAGGTTTGAACTGTCCATGTTTATTGATGAACAGCATTATGAACTTATTGTGTGATATTAATTTGCACAATCTCTCCAAAATGGCATTTTCGCTAGGATGAATGAATGGAACATCCTTTACCACGGAATAGTTACCGTCTCTTTCGACGAACAAGCAACCTGGATAGCCGCTCAACGCCAACAACACTTCGTGTAACATGTTCGATTCCTTAAACAATCCACAAATTGTTCGCTTTAAAATGCAGTTGTCTTTTCGACTACATTTTCTAACGTTCCCGCCATGATTAGTTTAGTTCTTGAAGGCTATACTTAGCAGAGCCTAAAGGCATTCTTGACTGCTAACGTAATTAGAAAATACATCGACTACTGTCTTTAAAAGCTCATGTATACGTTTTAACGTGTTTATTAGGTTATTTAATGTTAATAAAAAAGAATATATAAAACTTAAATCGAATGTTTTATAATTTTATTAGTATTCAAATACTGCTAAGTAAATAATACTGTCCTGTGAGCTGTATAAAATAATATAAGAGGGATTTTCCGTTGTGTACGGTTTGGAAATAGCAACCATTTGCATTTCGTTACGGTTTAAATTTGAAGTTGTAAAAAAAAAGAGGCAAGCTTTTAAAACAGGAGCATCATTATCCTGTTAAATCTACACAAGTTTAGTTTTACTTGGATCAATTTGTTGTTATTTATTTTTTACATGTTTCCAGATTTTAAAGCATTTCTGTGTCTTCACTAGTTAGCACAATTTAAATTATTAAAAGTTGTCGTATTTCGTTGTCCTGTTGCATTTCAAGGTAAAGTAAGAAAGAACTGTATACAAT
>JAHWFP010057029.1:0-23428 GCA_023313725.1 Lithobius niger
GTATGGTCTATTGAACGGTTTTGGTAGACATGTCAGCGCGAGACTTGAGGCTCTTGACTCGAATCAAATCGACAGAGCGTTAATCTCGTACCAAGCAACTTTATTTCCAAACAGCCTCTGGGTTGAGAGTGCAATGAGCGCTGACGCAGCCGTCATTTCCTATTTTATAGCTGAGAAGTTGGGGAAGCTGATTAGGTAACACGTGACCTAACTGATAGCAGCCCTAGCCACGAGAAGCGATGACGCAACTTCCGTCAGCGGAGGGCTGGAAGTTTGGGCGGGAGGGACAGGGGGGGGGGGCGGGGGCTGGGGGGGTTAAGAGGGATTGGAATATTGCTTGGTGAAACCTTATCCGGTGGCTTATCTGGCGTGGTGCAGCTATAATTCGCTACTTATCGGTGTAGCTGAAGGCACAGGGTCGGTTTACTATTTCCCTCATTATTACATCATTGCAGAACCTTAGCAAGTGAGTATATATTTTATCTCTCGGGTTCTTCTTTACATCAAGATGAACGAATCTGAACCATTTTCCGTTTAAACGCGGATGGATATTGAAGTCTGATAATGTATTAAATCAGGCTAGATTGATAGCAGATGAATATTAACGAGTGAACACCGTTTCTCCATCCAGCCCACTCTTCCTTTTATTTCAATTCACCTCCCCTCTCCCCCCTACAACACGTTTATCCTTCTTCACCATCCCCTTCTATCAAATCGCAGGTTTCATCGTGTGTAACCGGATGTTGGCACGCGGGACCGATGCCCATTGAGTGAGGGCGCCGGCATCCTCAACGGCTGATAGAAGTTCCGCGATTGCGCGAAATTTCCTCACTGATTAAAGGTCGCTAAGTAACGGCGTCTCCGAGATGCGCAAACAAAGGGACAATTTTCCTCCGGGCGCTGCAGATAAAAGCGCGCAGGAGGGATGTCAAACCACGAATCCGATACTAAAACGGAAGTAGTGCTGAATGCACTGTTCGGACCGCTCGTCATTAGGAGACTCAAATCCTTTTAAATGCGAATAGTGCTTTGTCGGACTCTTGGAATAGTCCATGGAATAGTCCATGGCGGACTCTTCGTTATCAAATGGTTGAATACGAGGATGAGGTAATATCGCGTTATTATTTTTTTTTTTTGCCATATTATGCTAGTAAGCAGCTACTATAGCTTGTTCCACATTATGCTTACAGGGAATGGTTTAGTAGCTTTGCTGAAATAAATGTTGCATCACCATGCAGAGCACCAGAAGTTCCAATTTGGTACTGTCGTTTTCATTTTAGAAGAGAAAAATTTGTAGGGTTGCCCCTTTTGTGACACAAAAGGTGCTCTATGTGTCCACTATACGATCGATCCAACACTGGAGTTATGTAAATTGAAAAGGAAGGCTCTCCATGGTCTTTTGTCTTGTTTTGATGCGCACTAGGATCCGTCTTGAAGATTTGGCCAGACCTTTTAGTTACCTGTAGTAATTGATGATGTAATGTTTATTTCAGTAAAGATCAAAGCAGTTCCTCCCCCCCACCCCGGGGCCCGGCCTCCCTCCCTACCACCACTCCGCCTATTCTGCCCCATCTACAACGTTTTGAGACCTCATAATAACATTAACTGAAAGCACAGTATTGCAAGAATGATGTACTAACCTTGTATTGATTTGGAATGATAAGATGGAAAGTTATGAAAAGATGTCACCTTTTTACCCCTAACTTTTGGGGTTGGGGGGGGGTTTGGGGGCTGTTATAAAGTCGAGTGCTTTTTCAAACCCATGTTTATACGACTTTTTAGACTTAGTTTTGATCATGGACTACGCCCTGAACGTTTGGCGAGATCTTTCAGTATACCCAGTATTTTATTTTTGTAGTCCCACACTCTCTTAAACCTGTTCAATCCGTCATGTCAATATCGTGTGTAAACGCTCTAATTGGAAAAATGCAAGCTCTAAATACGAGATTTGTGGGGAGGGGGGAGGGGGAATGGTGTCTTGCGAGAAGACGTTAGTGAACTCTAAGAATTGGTCTTAAAAATATCGGTGAGGTTTGCGAATTCCTAAAATTTAGGAACACACGGAATTCACTCTTTGGTTTCCGGTGGGTCCTACTCGGTGGGACCTAATCATAGCCCCCCCCCCCCCCCCCGTGGGCACCACTGGCCACGGAGGCAAAGCATTATCAGAGGTATTGGGGACAGCGACTACTGCCAGGCCCCCGTGTAGGTTGGAAGACGTTAAATACGATATCTAGTTAACTCTCTATTCTATGGCTAAACCTTGGCAACTACCAATAATTAATGCAATGAAATGCAATACCAAGTTGATTCTAGGTCTAGTATATGGAATATGGAACGAATTTTTTTTGTTTTTGTAAGGCCAGGTTCTGTTGATTGTTTATTATTATTTCCAAACTATTAGAATCCTCCATTACAGCCTTCCTTTGAGTCAGTTAATTTGGCGAGAGAGCTCACCAGATGACCTTTATGTTGGGGTCTTGTGATTGCACTCAGCTGAGAATGTTGTTGCCATGTCAACGGCAGTAACGAACAAGCAATGTGTCATCAACAGCTAGCTGCATTTCTTTCCATGGCAATCTCTCTTTTTTTTTCTCTCCATCGGAAGTGTTTTTTTTTTTTTTGTAAGTAACGTGATTATAAAGGGGATGTACGAAGTCGGATGCTGGGAGATAGCGTTCGCTTCCGTTCTCTGCAAATAAGTAATTACAGTTGAAAGCTGACCAAGTTAGGCTAGAAGTTGTGTCGACTAAGTCGTCTCGTGCTAATGTGACTATTTTGGCCGAAGATTATAGTAGATTATCCTGGTCTATAAATAAGTTTGCACGCCACCTCTTTCTGGTCGGTCCAGTTTGGGCTTGAATGTCAACAAATCCAAGCATTAACTGAACCGTCGATCTTCGGGTTAGAAGGCCAATGCGCTAACCACTCGACTAATGAGGACTAACACAAATTCCACAAAGCATTTCTCGTGATGTGGCCTTACAATCGTCACAATCGATTACAATCAAAGTAACATCACACATTTTTTTTATTATCATATTCTATTTGCAACTAATTCTATGCCATATGTGAAGTAAATTAATTAATGTGGAAATTAGTGTACGACACTTGCAACACATGACAGTACAACCACTTGCAGGGCTGCCATCCATGTGAAAAATTTGAAAAAAGGTGAAATTCTGGCCTCTCCGATATTCAAGCTGTTATATCTAAAGACGGTGATAGCTTGCCTCACCTGCCAGTGAGTAGAAAGGTATCGAAACTGAGCTCACGTATAACTGTTGCATCACAACTGCTGAGATTATTGTTCGGTTTCTTTCGCCGGGCGTTCGTCATTGATGGTTAAAGCATTGCTGCAAAGCAACAGGTTCACAACATCAGTAGTTAAAGGTACATTCCCCCCGGTTGGCTTTCCTGTATGGCTCAGTTTTGCAGCATTAGTTCGGACGTGCGTAAATGTTGTAAAGGCATTCATTTTCCTATTTTTTTTCCCTCGCAAGAAACGGGATTGCTACATTCACTCTAACCTATGTAAATGTCGCAGAAGCTGTTTGGAGCAGGATGCACGAAATACTGCCTTAATAATGTCTTAAATAATGCCTTAATACTGACTTTCGTCGCTTGTATGTTGGGGGAAGGGGGGGGGGGGAGGAGGGGGCAGCAACTTATTGCCAAAAGCCATATTAAAACTGAACTGCTCAGCGATCGAGTCGGTTATCCATCGTTAAGGCTGTACACCATCTCAATCCGTTGATAGAGCTATTTGGGTTTGCCTATACCTTAGCAACTCGGTAATTACATTCAGCAAAATGGCGCAGTGTTAGCCAATGAATGGGGGCGCCTATTAACCCTAAAGGCAATGCCACGATTTGTTCCCTTTACCCTCATGAATTCTTGGCCACTTTACGATGATATTAAGTATTTTTCCAAGCAGATATTGATGCCACTACACCCCCCCTCCCCAAAAAATCTGCCTGAAGGCCCGATTTCACGCTCGCCCACCCTTTCCCATATACCCGTCCCACTACCCGAACTTCTAAGCTTATAACAACCATGCTACTGATGGTATTCATGTGGTATTACTGCCTGAGCGAGCGAGGTCCTGTACTCAACTGAATAACCGTCGTAAAAAGGATCCTCTGAGATCAGCACTTCTTAACCTTTTCCACACCACGACGTATAGTCCATTCGACTCGGGCTAGACGACTTTCGTCAAAAACACCAAAGTTTTGGGTGGTTATAAATGACGCTAGCGGCTAGCGTACCACTCCAAGCCCTAGCGCCCTCTTCAGTGTACGATTCAGGCACGACGATGCTATGCAAAGCCAACTGCAATAGTAGATCAGCGGCACAATCTCAGCTGGCCTTGATTGAACGAGAGGCAACGCAATGTGAAATGCCAACTGTGACTAAGGTATAATTCTTACTAGCTCGAACCTCGCTTACAATAACGAGCATGGGTATGGGGTTCGGGGGATAATGTCCCGTGTTGGCTCGGATCGATTACGTCCTTCGTGGCCCGAAAACTGCTTCAAATTCTGCCGTTAATTCTAAATGCTCCTACAAAAATGCTACACAACTGAAAATGCTACCAATTTGCTACACCTCGGTTTTTAAGGTAAGGTGAAAAGGGCCTCCGTAACAGAATTATGCTACGTGTGGTAACACTGCTACGTACGCCTGCACAAGAAAAAACAATAATTAACTCCAGCGACGAAAGTGGAGTTTCCTGGGAGTTCGAACTGGAGTGAAGCGAGCAGAGCACATCCAAGTTCTTACAGGACTGTCCTACGAACCAAGAGAATGCGAGATTGAATTACCTCACGGACTTAGGTGCATGTGGGCAGGGTTCGTACACGGCTTTGAACTCTTTGAAAAGTCTTAAATTTGAAAACCGAAAATTCAAGGCTTGGAAAATCGTTGAAAATTGGGATTTTTGTTGCGAGAGCCTTAAAATGACCTTGAATTTTGCTAGCGTACTATGTTTGAAATGCGGTTAGAACCCTTATAACAATACTAATTTACCGATGCAAACCTATTTACGTTGCCTTTTGGACGTATATGTCAGACTGCCTGAGCGTGGAATCGAACCCAGGACCCTTGCGAGCCTTTGGCTTTCCCGTCTTTAATACTAATTTAGGTATGAAATTAAATAAATAAATAAAAATAGTTTGTGTTCCGAGACCATTTCTTGTTGAATGATGTTTCACATGGATTCGACTGGAGGCGGGCAGAGGAAGGTGCTAAGCAGTGCAAGCAATATGTGCCAGAGGGGGCAGCAGTGCCACTGCCTCTAATAGTTGCTGTATCCTCCTCGCTCCATTGGTGGGAGCATGATGGGAGGGAAGACGTCAATGATGCCAACACTGACTTCCAACAAAACAGTAGAATTTAAAACGTAATTATGCAATTGATCGTGTAAAGACCCTTGAAATTTGTTTTAAATTGACCTTGAAAAAGCCTTTAAAAAGCCTTGAAAATGGTTTCCTTTGTTAGGCACGAACCCTGTATGTGCAGGGGGCTTTAAAAAGAAAGACCCGGATGTGGTCGTACGTTTAGCGTTGAAGGGGTTAATAACAATTGTCAAAAAAAAAATCGGGACGAGTGTAAAACGTGTTCTTTTATCATCATACGTGTGAATTTACGTGTAAATGTATGTGTAAATTTCACGTAAAACCTCCACCCACCATTTACCATCGTCAGTGTTAACGTGACGAACATTTCCTTCCATCTCAGTCTCTTCCGCGCGAGAAGACATGCATTATTTGAAGTGAAACCGCTCGCTATAAATGATAACGACACCCTGCTGTCGTAACTTTTCCTTATCAGCCTCCTTACTTCGGTCCGACACTACACACGAAAACGAAAAAAAAAAAGCCGCGGCGCGTTGCAGTTCGTTCACAGAAAAGTAGAGAGGGGGAGGGGAGGGGGAGGGAGCGTGGGGATGAAGGTCGAAGCGGCAAAAATTTCAAGACGAGTTAAGACCTTGAAGTTGCCCCGGCTGTTGCAGTGAATCATAGACCTGTTTCTTCTTTTTCTTCTGCTTTTTCTTCTTCTTATTTCCGCTTAATGTGACGAAGATGAGGTCATTCTCGTTGTTGGCTTAAAGGTCATCACTACGATGTGATAAAGGTCATGATTGGTTGGTATGCACGAGTCAGTGGTGTTATTATGTCGTATGACTGACGACCAGGGTCGCAGTGAGGTTGTTACGCATAAATAATGGCGCCCGACCTGCTTTAAGATCGGGCATTTGATATTGTTTATAAAGTAGGTCTACATTTAAAGCGATGTTTGAAGTTTGACGTGTGGGACATGTCATTTTTTGGTAATTACCAAACGAGATACGCGTGTTTTCCCTTTACGTTCTACAAGGAGTAGACAACAACGTGTGCTTTCGGAAACAACGACGTGTGCAGCTAAGCGGAGCCTTTGCCTCGTGGAATTCTGTTCTCTGGAGTTCCGCAGGGGTCGGTTCTCGGACCACTTATCTTTAGTACTGTTATATGTCTGACCTACCTACGAAGGTGCAAGTTTGGAACATCAACTAAGCAGACGACATCAAACTGCTTGGTTGTGCGCCAATGATCACCTTCTTCCACTCACTCCAGCCTGGGCTAAACTTAACTTAAGTCCTGGGAAGTGCAGAGTTCTTCACACTTAAGTCGTGGGAAGTGCAGAATTCGTCACTTAACTTAAACGTCCTGGGAAGTGCAGTGTTCTTCACTTAACTTCACTTAACTTAAACTTAGTCCTGGGAAGTGCAGAGTTCTCCACTTGGGCCATAACAACACCCGCAACAATCTCTCTGGCTAGCAGCTAGAGCAAGTCTCTCATCACCGATACCTTGGTATTATCGCTGCCGATAAACTTAAATTTGATAAACTTATTGATGTCACTCTCAAAGCTTTCTGTAAAGCTCACAATGTCTTTAAAAAAATCTCCTTCCTTGATATTCACGTTTTTGCCATGCTTTTGAACTTTCACTCGTCCTATCCTTCACTACTGTTCACTAGTTTGTCGCCCCTGTTGTCTCTCTCACCTTGACAAACTTGAAGTATGTCAGGGTAAACTCACCAAATGGTCTCCTGCTGTCTGTAAGCTTAGGCCGCCTTATTGTGATCGTCTTCAGTGCCTTCATCGGCCGGCCAACAAGAAAGATTTGGTAGGGGGAGACGCTATTCTTACCCTATACCACCTTCGTCATGGTCTTCGCTATATCGATTAATTTAATTTTATCACACTTAGACCACATAGTACTCGAGGACATCATTTAAAATTGAGGGAGAATTATTTCAGCTCAATGTTGCACAATGGTTTTTTTTTCTGAGCGGGTGATTAAATTAAATTGAATACATGGAATTCTCTCCCGGTTTCTGTGTTTCACCACCCTATCAGTCATGCTTTAAAGCCCGCCTTGATGCGTGGACGGGCTAAAGCTTGTAGCACACTGCTCCGTTCCGTTCCGTTCCGTCACGTCGCAAGCCGTCAAATTTCTGTTTGGATTAAAAGCCTGTTAATTAGTGGAGCCGCGCATACTGCTCCGTCCCGTTCCGTGACGACTCTGCTGCTGACGGACGGGTTGTCGAAGCAGAATCCGTCCAGTCAAAAACTGATCGCATCGGAGAAGTCTACGCACCTGCCGTAAAGCTTGTAGTACACTACTCCGTTCCGTTTCGACGACTGGCGGCAACGGATGGTCCAGCGCACGTTGCTTTCGTCGCCAACCGGCCAAAAAGGGCATTTTTTCCAAAAAGGGCATTTTTTCCAAAAAGGGCAGGGTCAACGGACGGGTCGTCACGGAACGGAACGGAGCAGTATATGCGGCTCCTCTAATTTACATGCTTTTATCCAAATAGAAATTTGACGCCCTGCGACGTGACGTGACGTGACGTGACGAACGGGGCGGAACGGAATAGTGTGCCACACGCTTGAGTCGACGCCCGTCGTTGTCCGTCACGTGCCTGAGCACAGCGCCTCTCCCCTACTAAATAAATACAGATGCGAACCTATTTCAGTTGCCTTCGGGACTTAAATGTCATAATGCCCGAGCGTAAAGAATTAATACCTAATTCACTACGACTTTCTATTTAATTACCTACTTACGGTGATACAAGTTCCTTCTCATTTGCATTTCCAATTTGGGCGCGATAAAATTTTAAATAATGATGATTGCAAGAGATAGTAAGCTGAATACAGTGCAACAAGAGTACATGTTCGTACACAATAAAATTTAATACTCAGCGGAGCCGACTGAAACGCTTAGCGACGGAATCAACGTGCGCTGAACCAGCCGTTGCCGTGAGTCGTCGGAACGGGACGGAACGGAGTAGTGTGCAACAAGCTTAACCCCGTCGGTCCTTTTTTTTTGGGGGGGGGGGGTGTCTTTGACCCAACTTAACTTACAGTCAAAAGGTTTTACATTAAAATATGCCTAAAAATGGTACCATTTATGCATACAATTTGTAAGGTATATGAGGGTTTAATCAATATTCACTGCTTGATTAACGGTGGGATTAGCTTGGCGACAGAGCTTAGCGTTTGATATCACGACTTTCTACGGCCGAAAAGCTTGGTGGCAACCCTTAACAAGTTTTGTTTTGTGATCTCTGGAAGAGTGTATATGTTCTTAGTTTGAAAATTTTAAACGACGCTATTGTAATACAGAAGTATTAATCACCTGTATTTATATTTAGTTAGCTGAATGCTTAAAAGTTTAAACTGCTTAAAAAGATTTAATTAGCTGAATGCTTAAAATAAGACATTTTGACTCAGTTTGAAATTAAGGAAGTTTGAGTTTTGGAGACACAAATTCAATATTGACTTACGAAAGACCGTCATAAAACCTAGATTTGGGGGTTTGGTTAACATCTCTGTAATGTGCGGCGCAGTGGCATCCCAGGCCACTGCACTGTGACTGAGGTTGACGCTAATGACCTAGCTGTCGACGCGCTTTTAAGCCTTAATTTCCCCCAACCCCTATTTACGGTTGATGAGTGGACAGACGACCAATTATAGACATACGGTACAGGTAGCCTCACAATAAGGGTGGGGGAGTCACCATTTAGTGATTTTTTTTTTATTAAGTGATTTTTGTTTCTCTTTAATTTTAATCAAAAACTCGTTTGGCTGCCTGACTTGACTCATGTTTATAATGTTTATTTTGTAATAGCGATTGAAAAAGAGTTACATATAAAGCGAACGTTTTCATGGTATGATCTTGTTAGTGTTGGATTGGTTGCTGTCGGCATAATTTCGGATTTTAATAATTATTAATGACTCCCTTTTTGAAAAGGTCGAGGAACGAAATTACCCTATTATATCGAAAGGCTAAACGAGTGTGACTACTGCACTGGAAATTATTAAATGATAGTACTTCTTCGGGGCGACGTATAGTTTGATCATGAGCTTTGATGGTTGGTGAATATTTGACTTTTGCTCGAGAAAATTTAATTCGTATCTCTGCTTTTTTCCCCCCTCGGGCACATCACGTAACATAAATCCGACACGGCTACAACCGACAGTACTCAGATAAAATAAACACTAGTAAGAAAAGATTTTAGCCATAAAAAAAAATTGGCAGGCATCACGTTCGTTCAACACCCTTGTCATCATCGATCTATAAGAACACCACCTCGAAATTATAACAGCCACGAATTTTCCCAAAATGCAACGGATGGCACGACTCAACTTTGACTGACAGTGTCTTTTGTTAGTGTCGTTTTCGCGTCCATACGCCTTATCTGCTGTCAAGCACATCCTGCATGACGTTCCTTCCGGTTTTCCATTTTTTTCGCCTCTCTCTCTTCGTGATAGTTTTTTTTTCTTTCATTCATATTTGCTTCTAGGAGTAAGAATTGGGCTTGCGTTCGTGTTGTAGGGATGCTGGGAGAGAGAGATTTTTTTTCTTCTTCACCACTTTCCACCCACCCAGTGACAAACTCATTTGTATCCCGTCCTGTGCTAGCACTGGGCATTTGAGTGTTGCCGAGACTCGTGTCATGGGCACGTGGCTTGCATTCGCGCCACAATCTATAGTTTTTTTTTTTTTTTTTTGATTCGCTACCATTTCCGCCAATGAAAACAGTTGAAGGTTTATTCAGTTTTACCACATTACAAAGTTAACTAGATATCTTATCTTACCTGTCAGTTCTAGGCCTACGCCTGGCCCTGGCGGCAGTTGCGACTACTAACGCCTTTGCCAATGCTTTGCGTGAGAAGCAACATGGCGGCAAAGCAATACGAGAGGCATTAGTAGCCGCATCTACCGCCAGAGCCACGCGTATGTCTGGAACAGGTAAGATGAGCTGTCTAGCGAACTTTGCAATCTGCGGTTTTACCAATGGCGGCAAAGGGCGAAAGTTAAGCTGGACGTGGTTGGAGAATAAGATACAATACGCCCCTTTTGCAGGGAGAATTTTGTAAGTTGGGGTCGGCGGATATGGCTGGGCCCCCCATTGTCGCAAGGTTTGGCCAGCCGACAAAACAAAACAGTTCACGCCATCATGCAAAAATGATAAGTTAAAAATTACGTTTGCCGAGTTCCGTGAAATCAGGTTGGATTTACATTTCTACTAAAGAGTGTAGGAATACACCCTGAGCCCGAAGTACCATTCCCCAAGCTCCATCATAGGATATATCTATGCGGCCTCGCACTAAGGATGCCTCACTGCAATCTGCCCTTCCCAGAGGGACAATAGTGTCGGCCTGCAACAATGCAACGAAATGAATGTCAACAATATTTGACACCTTGTATGCTAATGAGAACAACAATGTAAGCTCACGTTTTCCCATGGAAACCAAACGTGAAGCTCGAACGCGGTGTTAGTTGTTTCCCCCTTCCAATTTCACTCACTCCTGATGATCCAGCAACGGACGTAACTCCTGCGAACTTTGGCCATACTTAATTAGAATTTCTTATCCCCCAGCTTGTCCCTGACCCCATTTCAGCCATTATGTTCGGAGCTTTCATTGATATTCACCCCCTGACGTTTATGGTGATTAGTCAGTTAGTCTTTGTCTACACGGGCGACCATTTCTAACATCCAATTCCTGAACCAATAAACCAGTGTACAGAGAGCATTCTGCTTTATATTAACATATCATCATTTCACCATCCACACTGCCACTTCACGTCCATTCCATATTATGACATTTACACAGTCTTGTCCCCGCAAGAGCTACATAACACGTCATCCAGATCATCCAGATGGATTATTGCGTACAAACACTGAAAAACTTTCTTTCGCGTTGACTTTTGTACAACTATCGCCATGCTCTGATGCTGTAATGACAATAAATAAGGAAAGTATAATATGTACACGCATGTGCAAAGAGTCGGCAAACTTTAGCAATAGTCAACGAATGCTGACATTCCACGATCGACGAATTTAAAACCGACAAATCTGGTGAAACCTCTCCATCTTTTAGTCTTCCCGAAACCCCTGTAAAGGCGAAAATCTATTCATAACGACAATAATACTGGTCACGACACCATAAACACTGGTTTCATGACGTCACGAATTGTGGTCGGCTGGAAAAAAACGGACTATTCTTGTCGTTGGAAAGCCCTCCACGTGCTTATAAATTCAGCCTTTACCCTCCGCCAATCAGAAGCCTGGTGAAACTTGTTGCCCGTTATTCGTTAGCGGTGAATGCAACCCTTATCCCAGTGGAATTTGTTAGTCTCCATTTTTATCTCGTTTGCCCCAAACCGTTAAGTCACTTTTTCCTTTGAAAAGTATAAGTTGTTACGTCGCACCGCTCGAACCAATCATCGCTCAAAACGTGTTTTTGACTTTCTAAATGTACATATACCGTTTTTCCATTGGTGATACCTATCAAATGAGCAGAAAATGTGCTTTTGTGGGAAGAATTGTTTCAAATTTGGAACTTGGATGGAATAGCTGAATCACATTAAAATGATTCATGTGCTCTTCCTACTAGCAATGTATTTAAAAACTCGTTCTTGGTTATCGAAAATGTAACCATGAACCAACTGTAAATGACGTAAGTTCCTGTCACATTTAAGTTGCGTGTTGTGTGTGACAGTAATTATAAAATTATGGAAGTGTTTCCAATAACAATGACGAGTCAACTATTTTTCGTTGTTTCCTATGAAATTTTCATAGCATTCCACCTTCTGGATGGGCGCACGTTAGGTAGTTAAGATAGAAAGTAAGCGGGGAAGATTGTCTGCTGCGACAGTCGGGGGAAGGAGCTGCGTTTCCTATTGTTGAAACTTTTACCTTTGAAAGATTGGTTGTTGCGAAAGGGCCGGTTGTCGCCTTGATGCAAGTGGGGAGGATCGGACGAGTGAGTGACGCTTCGTTGATTGTTGGGTTTGGAATTCCTGGAGTCATGGGAATTGGATGAGGCCTTGTGATTTTGTTTTTTTTGTTTGAACGGGGTTTTCGGATGAGGTTTTGGAGCAGAAGGTTTGGGCTTCCGGTAGATGGCTAAATGTGGTGCGAGAGAAGGGATGAGGCCACGAAAGAGTGTTTTAGATTCATGACAGTAAATTTCTGAGAATGTGTTTATGGTAGAGTCGTTCAGATTGTAGGCTGTGGCTAAGGTGATGACCCGAAGAAGGAGGGTGGAATTGAACAGTGTCTTTGTGAGCGAGTTGAAAGAGTGGAAGGTGGCAAAGGAGTTCTTCTTGAAAAGTTCCGAGATCAGATAGTAGAGATGTTTGGCTTTAACTTCCTTAAACAAACTACAGAAAAATGTCGGAATTTTTTTTTTTTTAATTGCTTATCGGTTTCCAAGAAATAGCCCAAAGCTACAGGTATTTTAGTTTCTTAAATTCCTTACTTTAGGCTATTTTCGAAAACAAGTGGCGGGCTGCCATTCGGCTACGCAATAATTTCTACGTCTGTTTGTAAGTGTGTTTGCCTGTTTGGGAAACGTTAACGTTCACGATTTTGTTCTGATTTTGTTGAAATTTCATAAGTTTGTCGCATGAAATTGGTGAGTTCGAAGAGAAAATAACAACCTCAGATATTTTCGGACCTATTCAGGCTTTTGCTGGGTGGCTAAGCCAATTTTTAGTAGCTGCGTATGAGGCTAGTGGCCCCGAGCACTGCACGACCAACATAAAGCCACCTAAAATCTTAATTTACTAGTGTTATTTTTGCTGGCTCCAGAAAAGATAGCTCATGGCTGGAAGATTTTAACGAAAGGTGGGGAGAGAGAAAGCAGTTAGGTGGTTGCTGGTGGGTGATTGGGAGGGGGGGGGGGGGGTGGGAGGAGAAGAGACTGGCGCAACGTGGTGGCAACGTGAGGCGAGAAGATTGGAGGGTGGGGCTTTGTAAGAGCGGAATAGACAGGCCCAACGTGGCTGGGCAAGCCTGCTGATACTTACTTTCGATTCGTATGACCACACTGCGTATGACAAAACCAGAGGGACTTGCGTGAAAAACACACGGAATGAACGTTGCTGACAGTTTTGCCAGACGCCTGCAGTCATTTGCCCCCTAACTCACGGCGCTGCCCCCGTAGAAACCCTCTTTTTTTTTATATCTGTAGGACAAAAATGATTTTCCCATAAAATTAACCAGGAAAAATAAGTAAAAATAAAAACAATATGAAAAAAAAAATACTGTAATAGGTCTGCTGTTCCATTTTACTCCTAAGGCGAAACTGAAAGCGTTTATGAAAACGAAACTAGGTGTTCTGATTTGCGATCTTACATAAAAAAAAATCGCAAATCGGGTTAAAAATAATGTTAAATCAGGTAAAAAAAAAAATTACCATGAAAACAACAACAACAAATTACCTTTTACGTAGTAATGATGATACAAAACGTACATATAAAAAAAATTCGATACAGCACAAAAAATGCAACATAATCGGCCAAGGTCAAGTTCAAGTCACCCCATCATTACACTTACACGTTCGCCTGACAATTGTCAAACCACCAACCAAAGCCACCCTCTAATACGTCTGTGACGCTGATTCTAGCCTGATGATGGCATCGTGCAAGAATTCCTTAGCTTAGAGTAATGACTAATGAATGATAACATGGTAACAGAAAAAAAAAACAATAAATTGTGCCACCCTAGAATTATCCCTAACTTTTTTTTAACCCCTTTTCCCCCCTAAATTTCTCACTCCCATAAGCAATCAATACGTCTAGATCTCGAGTAAAACTCCCAATCTGGCGACATTGGGTGCTGAACATTTTCAAGATGTTGGCAATTGAGTTTTTTTTTTTTGGGGGGGGGGGGGGTGAGCTTAGTTCGGGCTTTTCATTAATTTGCCATAATGTACCATTGTGAAGAATGCAGAAAGTGATTGATGACGAAAATATATATTGGTGAAGTAGTTACGAAAAATAGTATGAATCCACCCAAAACCAAAACTGGTAGAAAAACCGCCAAGTTTCCAAAAACGGTCGGCCTTTGAAGGTAGTGACATCATTCCACCAGGGAAAGGCCGCCAAGGTTAATCCTAAGTTAATCGCACATACTAATAGTTCGAAAGTTAAATGAAAACTAGAATATTGCTACTAACAGTAACAATCTTCAAGTTTTCATTTAACGTCCAAAGTATTATTCGGTGCGATTAACTTGTCTAAAAACAACGTTATTGACGAATCTTTTTCTCTATGATTGGTGGACACTCATCCTTTAAATTTTAATTTTCATTAATCTCTGACCCTTTCCCTTACATTTTCCACAATTTGAAACATTTCTGTCGCATTGGGATTTATCCTCAACATGCCAAAATATGCTTTCAGTTGCTTACAGTTAACAGACACATGTCTGCTAGTGAGCCGCCTTTTTATAATAAACAATCAATTTTTAACAATCGGATGTCTACAATGGGATGATCTACTGTTACTTGGCGGCGACACACTAGCGTGTGTCTAGATTACATTTTACGATATACGAAAAACATGTGTATTGTAGCAGTGGCGTACGCAAGGATTTTTTTTTGTGTGGGGAGGGGGGAAGACACAGTAAATGAAGGGGCGCCCTGTGCTGCTAAAAAAAAATTGAATAACCAGCTAGATGGTTTGAAGGAGCGCTATAAGCTCCCCAGAGGAGTCCTGAGAGATCTGAATTTTAACACATTTTAGAGCCATTTATTGGGCTTGGGCATTATGGTGCACGGGTAGCTGCGAGCAATGGGGCATCAGATTTGATAGGCATCCTGGTCCCAGCTCTACATCTCTGGCTTCGTACGGACCCAGGTTCGATCCTAGTGATGGGAAGTGTATGTGTACGGTTTTTCTCCGGTTGTTTCCCGCCCGTTACACGAAGGTTTCGTTCGGGTACTCCAGTTTCCTCCCTCACGCGGCAAAAAACAACTTTAAGCGCCGGTGCACACGTGCGTTTTTTTGGACGTGCGGCGCCGCTGCGGCGACGCAGTCGATCAATGCACCCGTGCGTTTTATTAACGCGCGTTGACGCTTCGGTGACGTATGAGACTTCGCTTCGTTGACGCTTCGGTGACCAATGAGACGATATTGCTTTTTTCGCCTACCTCGTGAACAAAAAAAAATATATTTTAAAACCAGTGCGACGAATTTTGGTACATTGATGTTCTAATTTAAGACGTACCAGGGAAAAATATTATACATCCTTTGCAGATTAACTAAAAAATTCGGATAAGTTCTTTAATTACTTCCCAGTGATTCTTCAATCATTTCTGCAGCAACATTTCATATATCAGGATAATTCTTTACTCCCCCAATAAACAATTCCATGTCTATTTCTTCGAAATTGGACGCCATTTTCGGTACCGCTTTTGCGGTAAACGGCGGACGTTTGCGCCGCTCAAGTCACGCAAGGTACTCAGAGACGCAATTGCGTTTTATTAACGCTGCGGTACCGCTGTGTTGACGGGGGAAATTGCGGTGCAAAACGACTGTACGAGCGGCGGGTGAGCGACGGGCGGTAACGCATCGTCGACGCAGATACGTGTGCAGTACCCAACAGATGGCACGTAAACCAAACCGCAAATGCGGTACCGCACGTGTGCACCGGCGCTAATAATGCTGGTATACTTCTTCCACTTAACATCTGACACTTGGGTCTTCGGGTGGGTGGACGCCCTGTGCTTCGTCTATATCAATTTCAGAAATTTTTTGGGTGGGGAGAGCAATGGAGCCACTTTTAAACATCTCCAGCAGTACTTTTTTTTTCCGAATTTTGTGATTGTAAATTTTGGGCCTACATGACAATTTCCAATACTTATGACATTTATTACCGTACGCAAAACTCACTAAAAACCAGTTTGGCATGTGACGTGGGGGCACCAGTTTTCCTTTTGTGCCCCTCCCCCCCCCCCCTCCCCCAATGCGCACGCCTCTGTATTGCACCAAGTCTCGCTTGGCCGAGTAACTGGGACCTATGAACGTGTAGCGACGGCAGAGATGCTGAGCTGGAAGACTGATGCTGTCGTCTGTCGAGGAAGTTCGTAATCATACTGCTCGCCAAGGGCACGTTGTAGGTTGAAACTGGAACACGCCTGGCTCGCTGTGCCAAGCTGGGTATGAAGCGAGCGGTTCGACAAAACTAGAAATCTCGTACACCTAAGATTTAGATTTACAAATCCGTTATAAATCTGTAAATCTTGTGTAAATCATCAAATCTTGTAAATCTTGTACAAATCTTGTAAATCACGTAAATCATTTAAATCTTACTTAAATATTCTGTAAATCTTTAAATCCCAGCAAATCCGTAAATCCGTTAGAAGATTTACAGATTTATAAATCTCGTACACTTTCTTTTCTTTGTCGAACCCCTCGGTATGAAGTGGAAAGATATTTGAGAAGCTAGTGCATGACGTGGAGGTTGGGGAGGATGGTTGATAACGGATGGTGTAGAAAGGGTTGTCGCTCCGTCTTCTTCTATTTTCATACACCGCTGTACGGTATGCGTAATCGTTGTTGTGTTTGACGATTGCTCAGAGGACAAGGGAGTCTCTTCCGAGCTTTTTCCATATAGCTTTTCCACTGGCTGTTGATTTTGCTGGTGCCACTGACGTCACAATGCAGCTCGACAGCATATGCACATGCGCACAAGCCAAAACCACATCGATGCCAGTGACGTACGTAGCACGAAATATTGGCGGGAAAACGACTTAATGAGCTGGGGAAGGACCAACCTTCCTGTATACTATCTTTCCACTCGACCTTGTCAGAGGACTTTTCGGGCTGGATAGGCCGAACGGAAATCAAACCGGAAGTCTTTTACGCCATCTCCTGGCCTTCTCATTTTGCTTCTGTCGTAGCGCCGTCTCTGGAGTTTTTTCTTACGTATAATTTTGGGCAATGTATTATATAATTTTTTTGTTGTTATGGGTCAATTTCACAAAATTAAGTCTTTAAATTTTCAGTAGGAAAATTCTTGCTTCAGATCTTAAAATTCTAAGTTAAGTTCGGCGGTATGCTTCCCCTCTCGGACTTATGGACGTTTGTTTCTTTTCAATTTGACTTCCTCGTTTATTACAGGGCCTTGGGCTAAATCTTAGTGTTGAAAACTTGTTTCAATCAAATTGTACAAGATGCTGTATTATGCTTTGGACCAATCGATATTGCAGTATTCAGGTATTTGTTGGGGTGGCACCTTCTTGAATGCTGTAGACCCGGTCTATCAAACTTCAAAACAAAAATAGTTAGGACGACGACATTTAGGGCCCCCGCGCACTGAGCAACTAAGCCGCGCGAATGCGTACTGTATGTGTAGCACCGCGCACTTGGCCGCCGCGGCCAGTTAGTCGCAGCGGCCACTGGGGTCTCTGGCGGCGTGCACGCGACCACAGCGCGACCATACTTGCTCCGGGGTCATCTTTCACCGCGTGTTCGAGACTTAGGGCGCGTTTATGCACCGACTCGCCTTTGCATTCTCGCAGCTAGAACTCAATCGCGATGGCAAAGGTGACATTGCCATGGTAACAACGCTAAATGGATTAGCTAAATCCGACGTCGTTTGAGTAAATACTTGCAATCTCGTAATCCGTGCCAATAATATAAAGAATTCCTCATGACGAAACAGTTTTCCCAAAAGCTTCTGAACTCACGTTATTTGCTGTTTTCGTTGCGAGGCGGCAGACATAAAACCGCCGCCATGTTGGAATTTGAGGTGATTTCTAGCTTCCAGCTGTGAGAATGCAAAAACGAGTGGTTGCATAAACGAGCCCTTACGAATGGAAATCGGACGTGGCCGCACGGCGCGTCGCAATGTTTTTTGGCAGCAATGACCACTGGCCGCACGACCTGGTCGCCCAGTGCACGGGGCCCTTAAAAATAATGGGTCCATTCTTTCCCAATTTATCAGCAGCCCGATATCGTTCCAGTTCTTTACCTGTATGTTAAGAAAACTTTGTTAAATTTTACGGAAAAAAAAAACCGATATCACTTTACTACATGCCTTGTCAAGAAATTACCAAACTACGAATGAATCACTGTTTTACGTTGTGCAACGAAAAGTTTCAAAAGAACGACTACATACATGTAATTCCTATCTTGGTAGCAAATTTCACAATCACTTGTCAATTAAAATTAAAGAAACTGCAAATTTGCAAACGTTTCAGAAACATCTGTTTGGGTGGTTGAATAAGCTATAGACAGAGATAGTTTGGAAAACATGTTCAGCGTTGTGAGCTGAACGTTCCGTTTGCTTTCTTAGAAATTTTTATATTTTTGCAGCATTGTAGTTTTTGTTTTAGTTGTTTGTTTGTTTGTGTTGGTTTCTTGTTTAATATTTGAGTAAAACCTTGTTTTCATTACTTTCGTAGTATTTTTTTTGCTGAAAAATGATTTTGTACGTTATTGTTTCTTAATTTTCAATAACATTTTCCATTTCTTGTCTGTTTCTTATATTTATTTTTGCTACTACTTGGAGCAGAATTTTTGTTTCGATGTCAACAGCTTGCTCTTTGTTTTGCTTTGTCGGCTGTCCTCGTACCACACGCAAGCGTTAAGTCTTGTGGGCAGAGAGTAAGCTTTCAACTGATTATGTAGTTTGAGCTGAATAAACTTACCGTAATTACTTTTATTCTCTGAAGAAGAACGAGTGAAGCTCGAAATATTACGGATTATATTTGTGTACTAGTTTTGTAACATTTTTTGGTTTTAAACCATGCGCAATGGCTGTTTGCCGTGACGTCACCATGAGTTAGCCAATGACGAACGAGAACAACGGCTGTTGGGCCGTCTGATTGGACTAGCCCAGTCACGGGACATGCACGTCACAGCAAACACCCATGGCGTGTGGTATAGTTCTTATCTAACAGACGTAAAACTATTTGCATTATCTTGTAGTATTTATTGCAAATATACCTTCATTTTGTCGTCACTTTCTTCCTTTTCAGATTGGCAACCGGATGTTGGAGCAAGAAAAGACGTAAACCGGAAGCGGATACAAACCCCCACTTAAGACCTACAAATGATGCGTCGGACGTCTACAGACAAAGGACGTAACTATAAGAAATTGCATAAAACACATCAAAGGCTACGTATGAAAAAATAGTTTACGCGAATAATTTATTTATTTATTAGTTTGTCATTATTTTTATTTATTACATTTTTTTGTACTCCTCGCTCAGGCAAAAATACCTAATTTAACCTCTATAGTATGCTCCCAGGTGCACGAGGACGTCCCACATTTTTACTTAATACTTAAGGAGGCACGTGGCTTGTTTGTTGTGGTAAAGGGATTGCTTTGTGCTTTGAAAGAGAATTCGATACAGCTACATACATACATGCTGTAGACTTTAATTTGGTGGCAACCCGCATTTAAACTTTAATAGAATTGTGTGACTCGGATTCGAACCGACGAGTCAATCACTAAATCAGTGACATGTGCCCACTAGATGGCTGGTTTGGCAGTAGTGGTCCAGTTGACTATAGCATAGTGGTAAAGGTACTACGTCACATTTTGGATTTTACTGTTTCACTGGCTCACGTTTACCGCTCCGCACACTCATGCACTAAATCGACAATTTATACTTCCTGACCAGTAATACACCCACTGCATTGTGATTTTTCAGGAACCTAGTTTCCGTCCTTGGGAGAGGTGGCTCAGAAGGCATAGGTGTCTATGTAGTAATCCGGAGTTCGGTAATTCGAATTCCAGGCACGGTCATCTCAACGAAACAGAAACCTGTAAAAGAATGGAAATTGTCAAATTAACAGTCTTTCCAAATGCTAAGGTTACCTCGGGACGGAGAAACACGGTTTTGCTAGGACATTCCTAGGATCTTTTACTTGCTACAATCGACATGATCACGAATGGATTTCGAGGACCCTTCTGTTCCCGAATGCACAGGGGATGGGTGACGCCAAGATTGAAGAATAAGAAAGGATTATCGAATATTGGCTATATTTAGTGTTTTTTTTTTGTTTATAGTTGTACAACTATGTTCCCTTGTGCCAATTTGAAACTATGGTACATTTTATAAATTCACGATACGGTATTTTGTAAGTCACTGCTAAATAATTGGGGCGAAGGACAATCGTCTAACAGGAAAATAGCTGTAAGAACGTATACAGTATAACAGGAAATCGTCTAACATTTAATTCGTATATTGGAAAATCATCTAATGTATCTGCCTCACTCACGCTACCGTGCTCGCTGCGGCTGTACATGTGACATCAGAATCCGCAGCCATATTATTGTCTTGTTAGACGGTTATCTATTATACGATTAACCATTACACGACATTCCGTTTAGATGATTTTCCAAATTTTTTATTTAGGTATATATTAGACAATTATCCCATATTAGACGATTTTTCCAGTTAGACGTTCGTCTGATGCCCTAAATAATTAATGTCCGTGTATTTGTTAACAAGACCTTGAAAACGCCATAGCGCCTATTCCGAGCTTCATCAAAGTCAAGGGTTGAATGGGAGATAGTTAGGGGGCCATCCACACATGACGTCGGGCAAATTTTACCTTTTTATTTTTATCCCACCTCCCGTCATATTTTGTCACACCTTTTACAGCAACCATAGAAAATGAATCACAAACGTCGAACCCCCTCTTTCCCCTCCACCCCATTGTCCGAAACTGTCACACTCCCGTTAATCCCACTTCACCCTTTTGTGTGACGTCATTTGTGTACAGCCCATAACTTCATAAGTGTCTTTTTCCACGCACACTATGGTGCTTCTGTAGTAATACGTTCAAACAGTGCTGGATGGCACCAATGTAATGGCGTCTATTTTGTGTGTGGTTCTTATTTCCCCTCCCCTCTCCTGTTTGTTTTTTGTCAACGAGTATTTATTAAGCAGCTTTTTATCTATTTGGAAAGCAAAAGTAGATCTAACGCTCGAAGTAATTTTTTCCCCAGGACTGGGAGTGATCGTAAAATCTAAGTAGAATTCCTATGCGCCCTCCATGTGCTATTAGCTCAACTGTTGGTACTATACACTCCCTAGCACGTTTCCACTCGTCTTTGCATTACCCGCAGACAGAAATCGTCTGAAATTCCAATATGGCGGTGGTTTTAGCTCTGCTGGCTTGCAGCGAAAACAGTCAATAACGTGAATTCGAAAGCGACTGGGTCAAATTGTTTCGTCAGGAAGAATTCTTTACCTTATTGTCATGGATTACAAGACTGCATGTATTTACTCAAGCGGTGAAAGGGGTTTAGGTAAGCCAAGTAGCGTCGCTAACCATGGCAACAACAACTTCGCCACGGTCATTAAATTCTAGTTGCGGTAATGCAAAGAAGAGTCGTTGCGCAAACGCGCCCTATAGTCTGTTCAAACCGCTTCTGAACGGTCAAGTATTGGTCATTTTATTGACACTAAACCATGCGCAATGGCTGTTTGCCGTGACGTCACCATGAGTTAGCCAATGACGAACGAGAACAACGGCTGTTTGGCCGTCTGATTGGACTAGCCCAGTCACGTGATATGCATGTCACAGCAAACAGCCATGGCGTGTGGTATAAACCGTTCTCTTTAATTTTAGTGAAGAGAAAATTAAAAGGTAAGTGCTTAATGAAACAGAATGTAGGCATTTAAGGGTTTCTATTTATACTATATGTCCGGCCACCAACCTAAGAGAAAAATATGTCTGCCCTAAGTGGTGATAGAACCCCATCATATATGGGTTTACAAATTTGAGCAAATTTTCTTTCAAACGGCTGGTTTCGTGTTGTATTTGTTGAAGGTTTTGTACTCACAATAGACGTGTCCTGTTTTGTACTACAGCTTTGTTTTGCACTATCAATTTAGGAATTAAACTGCAAGAAATTAAACCATTAACTTCTAACAGTGTAATTCATGAATTGATTGTGTGAAGGTTCATGTATAATTTTCAACTAATTTTCCCCCTTTTTTTTCCAGCGCACGCAGATTACAGCGTATAACCACTCTAATCATTCCCAATAAAAGATATACATTCCTCACCCCCCCGCCCCGGGGCCCCCCTTCTTTCCTTCCATTTTCCCCCTCCCTTCCTGTCTACATCCCTTCTAACAATTACAGCAGAAGTTATCGCCAAACTCAATACATGGGGCCTGGAACAAGGAACAAAAGACCGAGCCACCGCTTTGTGTACTCTGTTGTGGCATCGGTGTTGTGTATTCTCATTGGTTGTTGTTCTTATCACGTGACCCATCGACCGGCTAGTGGTTGGCTGCCGCTTCAAAGCAATGGCTAGAAACAAAGGGAAGACGGTCAGATTACTCCGTCGTCGACACAGAGACGGGATGCAACTGGAAAAGACGAAGAAATAAAAGAAGGAAAATCAAGAACAAGAAGAAGAAGACGATGGTTCAGCTCAACTTTATTTGGAACAGCGTTTGCCACGTTTCCTTATCATTCGTCTGTCCGGTCTGTTCGGGAGCACTGGACGGAGAACTGATAAGGGCTTGTGGGTAAACCAAACAACTGGACAACAACGGCACCACAGAGCCCTCTGTGGAGAGGAAGCGGCGACAGTGACACGCCATCGAGCCCGCCTCCTGAGAAATAAAATACGCTATTATCAGCATTCCGTGACTTCCTGCCTTCCTTCCGTCAAGAGCTGGATTCTCTGTTGTTGGATGTCATCTTAAGACGAGAGCAGAACACTACAAAGGATTCATTTCGTTTTATTTGGAGAAATTCTTGTATCAGTTGTTGTGTTTTGCTGTTTTCTTTTCTGTGCTGATTCGAGTTGGATGATGGTGCAGCTTGTGTTATGGATTTCAGTGCCAGCGGTAGTACCAGTCGTCTTAAACCGTGCTATTGAGTGCAATTACTCGTTAATAAAAGTGTTGCTGAGAAGTAAAATAAGAATTCCAAACGTGTAATACATCTAGTAAGGTTAAATATTTAATCATCTCAATGATGCGATCATTTGCTTCAGGTGACATAAGGCGCCAATAATTTTAATTAAAAAAAAACAACGTAATTACGACGAAACAACTTTATACCACAAAAGTATGGTATATAGTGTTACATAGTTGTTTTGCCGTCA
>JAHWFP010057031.1:0-36737 GCA_023313725.1 Lithobius niger
AAAAGATCTAATATCTTAACTTGGTGAAGATGAGTGTTAATCAAGTTGGACATAAAGTCTCGGAAAATATTGTAATTTTTCACCGTAAAGAACTCCATCATTTGGGCACAAACAATTGCAGAGTGCAGGAAGTTAGTATTGCATGTTCTGCATTACCATGCGTGTTCATTTTCCATCATGGCTTGCCAATACCTGATACTAAACCGACCCCCCCCTCCTTCTTTTTTTTTTTTGTGGTTTCAAATTTTTCAAAAAAAGAATGAAGAGGACTTCACTTATAGAAGGTTTATGTAATCCACTTTCACTCTTAATCCTAACACACCGACTCCTACAACAACTGACTTCTGACTTAAGACGTCCGCCTCTGCATTTAGCACACCTCATCTGCAGTAAATGCAACCCTGCTTCCTGTACCACTCTGCACAGGGAGAGGTGTTACCTAGTTTTTTTTTTTAAATGAAACTCAGGACAACAGAATAAAAGGAATGCAGATTTATACAATTGTAAATAAATATACACATAAGTGAGACACTTTCAATATACATCTCGTAACCATTGCCTAGAGCTGTAAATATCTATCTCCTCTCTGGTAGAAAAATAGGCTTACACTTTAATTCCTTTCTCTTTCGTCACCTTATTAATTATGTACACAACAGCACTAACGAATATTCCAGAAGGTGGTTTAATGGAGAAATAAGACCAGCTTATTTAGTCTCTGTTTAATTATAGGCTAGGCCTACACCCAAGAACCTTAATTAATTCTCAATTAATTTTATTAACCTTAATTACTTTCAAGTTTTTACGGATTCTAGATTCTTCTTTTCCCCAGTTTTATTTTACACCCTTACTAAAGCTGTAAACTACGGTATACTGCGTCTTCATAACCCTTTCCGCGTTACCAAAAATTATTTACCCAACCCTTCCTCAAAATTATCGTTTTAAGCATGCTGTATAAAACAATTTAGGCTTTGGAAACAAGTCAACAAAATAAATACACACAAATATTATGCCCTCTTTAGTTGCGGTACTTGACGTGAAATTCGGCTAATGTTCAAAGGTGTAATTCGAAATTTTGAAAACAGTTACACACAACGCGGCTCGCCATGACTAACTTACGTAGGCTACACAGCTTTATACTCACGACCGTCTTGTTAACCGCTGCGTTGGTCTTCAATTAAATTGTCCACAGTTACTACGAGAATGAATAGGCCAACGTGCACTCCTTGCGAAAGTCATTATGGCTTACCAGCCGTCGGCGAAACGAAAGCAACTCCACCTCAACCACTGCTTTGCCGTCTTGAAATTTAGGAACGCTGTTGTTTTACCGGCCCGCCATCTTGTTTTGCCGCTCCTTGACAAGCGTGCGATGAATGCAGCAGGCCAACCAAATTTTCCTTCCTTCCTTTGGTTTCGCAGTGCTTGGAAAACGAAGTTTGCTTAAAGAAAGATTTGAAGTGTTACATTTCGGACTGGCACGTTTTGGCAGACGTCATAGTACGAGAGACGACATCAAAGGAGAACCTGGGTGCATGTTGCCGACTAGTTTTAAGCAACGCGCTTTCACCAGTCACGTGGCACACGTTTCTTCACATGGCGAGCTCACTAGATGTCACTTCACATGGCGAGAAAACTTTTGGAGACCAGTGGCGCCATCTCTGATTTGGCCACCTAACTATTTTTTATTTTTCGTACTGCAACTATATTGTACCGCAACTATAATTAAATACACTAAACTACCCAATTTCAAAATAAACCCCGTTTTTAAATTTTCCTTTTTATATTTTTTTGTTATTTTAAGCATTCCACGTTACATATTGTCTGCAAAATTCGTTGCGCACATTGCTGTATTGGAGAAACTAAAAATCCTATTTATTCACTCCTGCTGCATATTTAATCTTTTGCTTAGTGCTGCATTGCACTTCATCATCGTGGCTGAGCGGTGAGAGCGCTCAGCCTGGTTGCTGGAGGTTTGCAGATCTGGTCGAACCTCTGGAAAGGGGACCTTGGCAAAGTCCCCGCCAGGGTAGCGTGAGAGGCTACTATGCTCCTTCAGCGGCTATGGGATGCATTATGGCTAATTCTGGACAATCTTTCGGCCCCGCAGATAATCGGAGGTTCCATGGATCGAATCCCCGGGCTGGCACCCCCCTTTACCAGATTTCTTCTCCTCTAAAAAAAATCTGGTAATGTTCAAAATTGAGCCGATTCAGCCATACAAGCATTAATTGCTTCGGCTGACATAAGGTTCGTCAAAATTAATTTTAAAAAAAATTGATTATGGAAACTAGCTTCTGTCCTCTGCCCTGAAAAATACTCTCGACACTAGACTTCTTAAAATCCACTTTAATTCACAAAAACTACATCAATGACTTCAGCAGGAAGCGTACAATAACATTTTCAATGTACTTCTTTCCATCTCCCCCTCCCCTCCACCACCATGTCATTTCTGGCATTGGTAAGGCCAGTAATGTTCCTTGCCTGCTTTGCATGAAATCGTCTTCTACGTCACTGCCTTTATTCGCGCCGTTTTAACTGGCTTAGTAAGCTTGGCTTGGTGTTAGTGTTACTTGAAATTAGTTTACATCATAACTATGCTGATCAATATATTTAATACTATTTGGTGTCACTGTATGGTGTTATTTATACATTTGACTCTGTCAACTGAATTTGTGTCACCTTTATTTATTTTTATTGTTTATATCCAGGAGTCAAAGCGGGCCTATGTGAACCCTGTCAAAGTCGAAAAATTGTACAAATTGTATTGGGATGATGGAAAGGTAGGTACTATTCTTTTTTAGTATTTATTTTAACAAGAAGGTGTTAATATTTAGTGGTGAGTTTACTCGTGACTCATGAGCAAGCATCCACGTTCTAAATTAAAAACGGAAAGTTAAACAGTAAACCTATTTTATATACAGTTTCCTCCTTTGGCTGGTGTTAATAAATGCCCCGTAAACCTGTTGAAATTAATGCACGAGATTGCATACCAGTGAAGCCAACCTTTCTGATGTGCATATTTTAGTGGCTGTGACTGCACAATACTTAAAAAGGCTGCGCTAAACACTGTGCAGAAGATTTTATGTAGATCATGGAGGTTACCGTAAATCCCCGAATTTATGTTGAGTGTACGCGGGAGAATCCAATTACATCCGCTGGGCGGCTCGCGGTTTTAAGACCCCGGTCTTTTATCCGAGTATAAGACCACAGTCTTTTAAGTGAAACTAAAATAGCACAGTAGTTTTGTCCTCTACCAGTTATCAAACACTTAATACTACCACCATGTTCTAAAAGTGGGGGAAAAAATGCTCTGGAATGGTACGCGTCCTACTTCAAGCCTGCTTTGAAAATTAATGCGACGGCATGTTTGTTGTGTTGGTTGGTTTTTTTTTTTTTTTTTTTTTGTTGTTGTTGTTGTCTAGGTAGCAATTCATCTCCAACTTTGGAGTGATAAAAATATTTGTGGATCGACTGAATCCAGCTTTTCCAGAATCCAGACTGGGTTCAGAGCCTTTAATTGGTTTCCCGGATCAACCGGATCTCCACCGCACCTCTTTTTTGTTTTTCTGTCCTCCAGCTAATGAAGGATAAGGAAGAACTTATCAAAATGTATTGTCCAATCCCATACTTTGTTACATAACTTTCTCATTATGTTAAACAAATTCACCTTTAATAAAAGTTTTATTACGGCCTCTTGGTATTATTGGGGAAAAAAACTGACAACTGTGCAATATATAAATTGAAAAATTTAACAGGCGCAAAGTATGGAAATTAAAAAGTAATTCGGACTAGCCTACAAGGAATTTACTTTAAATTTTTATATTTGGCAGTACAGATACTGTCGTTATTATTGAATGCCGGTAATCGGCTACTACAGTGGCTAAAATCTGACATTTTAGAATTTTTGTGAACACAAATACCACCAATAAGACTCAACTATAACTAGTATCTTAAATTTTCGAAGAAATTAACCTTTCTTCTTCATCAGAGCACACGAAAAAATGGTAAAAAAAGGTTTGCTACATGATCGCAGTAAAAAACCGTCACTATTCGAATCGAGCGCTTGAGCACTGATCTCTACGGTTCTACAGTTGCGGGCTGCTAACTTAGCTCCCATCGAGCTTCCAGTTTGGCGGCCAAATGAGGCGTGATGAGTTGTCATATGGCTCATTTCCCCCATGATCGCTTAATTTTACAAAGAAGACACTCTCACAGTCTTGCTAATTTTCAACAGTACCCCTACTGTCTTCATCAGGCCCTCCAAAGTTCAATTTAGGTCTCTGGTTACATCCTTGTTATGAGTTTGTTCATTTGTGTATTATGTAGGGCCTGTGATGTCATTAGTGGGGGTCTTTTTTTAAATTGAACCTTTTTATTGTAAAAGATTCAAATGCTCTCAAGTGGGCTCCTTGTGTAGTGTTAGACTTGAGCAGCACTGTGGATTTTTCCCGTGCAATATCCCGTGCAGAATGCAAACACGTTTACGTAGGCGAAACGAAGCGAAAACTTGAAGAAAGAATTCAAGAACACGTGGGAGCAATAAGAAGAGGTTAAGCTGAATGGGATTGCCCAGCATTCCAAAAACTTCCGGCATATTACGTGGGAAAAATCCACAGTGCTGCTCAAGTCTAACACGACACAAGGAGCCCACTTGAGGGTACTTGAATCTTTTGTAATAAAAAGGTTCAGTTTAAAAAAGACCCCACTAATGAACATCACAGGCCCTACATGTACACAAATGAACAAACTCGTCACGCCTCATTTGGCCGCCAAACTGGACGCTCGATGGGAGCTGCGTCAGCAGGCCGCGACTGTCGATCCGTAGAGATCAGTGGTCGAGCACTTGATTCGAATAGTGAAGGTTTTTTATGGCTATCATGAACCAAACCTTTTTTTTACCGTTTTTTTTGTGTTTTTCTGATGAAGAAGAAGGTTAATTTCTTAGAAAATTTAAGAGACTAGTTGATGTTGAGTCTTAGCCCATGCAAAGTTAAAAAAAAAATGGTTCTTGGGCACAGAAAGTTGAAAACTGACGAGGGATGAGGCTTTTTTTCTTCAACATTTTGTGGTAACAAAAAAAAAGCTTTTTCATACTGAAGTTAATTTTTATTGGACGAACCAGTCGCGACTATCAAAAGGTGTGTTTGACTTATAAATCCTGCTTAAAATTCCCCAACCCGTAAAGTTTTTGTCCCACACTCAGTTTGCGCCGATACTTAACGCTATCCTAAAATACCGCTTTTGTAGTTACTGTAGTTTTCAGAACTAAAACAAACGCACGCCAGCACACGCGGTGTAACGACACGTTCGTCTTCCGAAACCAGTCCATCCAAATAGTGGTTGAAGCTTTTATTTCTCATTGAAGCAAATATATTACTTCAAGGGGAAGGTTGACTCCTCACATTAAAAAAAAATGGCCAGATTGCTTCAACACAGCATTTAAAAAGTTACTTTTTTGGAAATTTTTATTCGAAGCAAGCACGGATCGGATTTTAGAAACCCCCCGAAAAATAATTTGATGCGAGGTTTTTTAGTTGATGCGGCGGATTATGTAGTATTGACACAACAGTAGTGATCAACCTAATGGTGACTTTTCCGAAGTCAACATCAGGTTGATCACTACTGTTGTCACTAATGCCGTGTCAATTATTTTTATTTCTTACAACAAAATCGATGCGGGAGGGCCTGAGAACCATTTTTTTTTTCTTTGCATGGCCTTTTTGATGGCGTTTGTGTTCACAAAAATTCTAAAACTGTCGTTATGAAACAAAGTGGGAATATTGTTTTTTTTTTAAATTTCCTTTTTTTCTTTTTTCAATTAACTCGCTTTTTTCACAGTATATATATATATATATATATATATATATATATATGTATTAAAACATTTAATTAATTTTTATATTTTTATGCATAAAAAATTGATTTAAATAAATATGTACTCGGTTTAATTTTTTTTAATGCAAGTTTAAAATAAATTACTCTTTCATATGCTCCAATTTGGTAACAGGAAATATTCGCGTTTGCATGCTTGAAGATTTTCGCTTCATGGATATACAGGGTGAGTCAGAAGTCCTTATCAGGGACCGCCATTTTGTAGCAATGAACATTCCTTCAGTAATAAGTTGGTAGACTTGCAAAGTGGTCCGAGGGCTATTTGACCATCCGTGAGTGAATGACCTTAACATGTCCCATCAAGGTCATCTCACTGATAACTTCTAAACCTTGCGTCCTAGAAAATCGGTGTAAATTAGAAAGGTGTAGACAAACAAACCAATGCCAAAGCAAAATAAACCAAACCAACTTATTGAAGAATGTTCATTGCTACAAAATGCTGGCCCCTGATACAGACTTCTGACTCGCCCTGTATTGCTTGCACTGGATTCCCAACAAACGCACTATTTACATCCAAGATCGCTGCTCATGGTACAAGCAGCACTGTAACGCTAGTCACAAGCAAGCAGCCTAATAATAATAAATTCTTGGTAGTCATAAACAGACAGGAATCAAGTAGAATGTATTCTGCTCCAGTAATCGCAGCATTTTTGTTGGGATTTTATGGCCAATTGATGCAACTTACTCCCAGAAACGTTAGTGTCAATAGGCAAGTGGCCCATTGAAATTTGAAAACTCAACAAACTGATTAGGCCTAACGATGTCTGGCACAACAATGTAGGCTCATAAAAATTAATTTATTTTCTAACATTTGTTTAATTAAAATCCCAATTAAAAGCCAGTTTTGAGTGAAATTCAAATAGATTGACAATGCAACTCAAGTTTTTAATTATATTTATATTTTAAATACGGTTGAAAAGAAGTTGTAGATTTCGTTGTGAATTTGGTAAAATTTTACCGAATTCGAATCCCACAGATCGGTGCGGTTCCGGATTCGGTCGATCGGTACCTCAGCAAAACGATCATATATTTTTAGAATTCAAATATTAGTTGTATAGTAGGGATCGGCCGATATGACTTTTTACCGATACGATACGATACCGATGAAAGGTAAACCGATCCGATCCGATACGATACGATACCGATACAGATGTCGATACCGATAATAATAACAAATCAAGACTAAAAGTTTATATTTTGTACAAAAAAAAGCAACTTCGGTTTCTGGTTTTGCTTGGGTTTCAACTGTTGAGATTATCCAAAAGTTCTGTGCAGCAATAACAGCATTTTTACTCTTATTCTTACTTATGGCTTCAGTACATTCATTTTCTTAGTTGGATTTCAGTTGGTTGTTGTAAAACTTACAGCAGCAGAACCAACAAGTGCCACATTTTCATTCCAAACTGAGCAAATGGCTTTGCTTTTGCTGCACTTGGTGTCAGTTTTGCAGGGAAGAAGGTTGCATTTCTTGGCATAACAAATATCTGTATCGGAAGCCTTATAGTGGTCCGATACCGATATGGCAAAAATACCGATAAATACAGATAATACCGATACCGATATCAATATCGGACTATCCCTATTGTATAGGCCCAGAGAACACGTTTCAAAAGGATGTTTCGAATTTAAGACCATCCTGTACTATAAGAGAGAGTTTGTCAGGAAAACGGGGAGCGCCAAACGCTTTGCCGTGTGCAAGCTTCTGAGATCGCCCACTAGATGCCACTACTAACAACTCGCCTCGCAAACGAAACCATTATCAAAACGAAATGAGGACCAAAGTAGCGCAACACGGCGAAACACAGAACGAAGTTGGGCATCTCTTCGCGTACATACTAAAAAAAAAAATGCATTTTCAACGTTAATTTACCGCTAAAGAAACACCAAGGAAATTTACTTTCATGTTAATTTACCGTTACTGTTAATTTACCGTTACTTAGCTAAAGAAGAACCAAGGCAACCTTGAATCTGCCAGCTGTATGTGGCAGCATCAAGAGCTTCAAACCCAACAAAATTATACATATTACCAGATCATGATAACAACCAGAAGTATTGTTTAAAAACAAGATTTGCAGTGACTTAACAACACTTCCCCGAATTAGGATCCCGGGCGAAGCCGGGTACTTCAGCTAGTGATTTTATAAACTAAACTTTTTCAGTAACCCCATGTACTTGTGGTGCTCTTTTTCGTTTTTAAGTCCATATTGATCTTAAATTCGGGGATTTACGGTATGGATTTATGAAGATTGTGTCGTGATTGTTAACAAGATGATACTTTTTACCTATATTTTAGCATCCGTGTTCTCGGATGCTCCTTCCTTTTGCGGATGCTTTTTCCTTGTTCTTGGATGCTCCTTCCCTGCTGCAGCCTCAGTGCACCTGCATCGCGTACCCCTCCTACAAAAGTGCCGAAATGCCCACATGTTTGATCTTTCCGTCTATATAGAGTCCGACGTGTCCAAACACCTTTTGCCTTTCCTGATTCAAAGGAGTGGCCGTTCACTATCGTGCTGCTGCTTGTCGTGCCGCTTCGGCTCGCAGCCCCTTTAGAATGCGCCCAGCCTTCTGTCTTAACGTCGCCCATCGACTGACTACTTCTCTGCACCTTACGGATTCTTCTTCACATGGACAAGCCGTCCCCGTGGTCGGCCTTTCGTCTACATCTACTGTCACCAATTGGACATCTCCTGTTGCCCTGTCGGATTTTTCCATGATCTGTCGTCTTTAGGCACCTGGTCTTTCGCCCCCTGCATCACACGCGACGTTACCATTTTATCGACCCCTGCACCTCCAACAACTGTGGACTCGTCACCGGACCTTTCGCCTATCGTTCCGGGATTTCTATGCGACAGCACCATTTCATTGACCATTGCGTCTTTGGTTGCTGATGGATCGTCACCGAACCTTTAGTTTGTCGCCTCTTGCACTCCACTGAATGGCGCCATGTCGTCGACTATTGTGCTTTCATCAACTACTGATTTGTCACCAGTTCTTTCACCTGTTGTATCTTCTTTCTTTTACGACAGCACCGTCTCATCGGCTACGTCTCTTGCTTTGAGCAGCATCATTGACTCTTCCACCGTATACGGTTTGCCAGTTTCGGGCCCAAGTTGGCGCGCCATCTCTTGCTCCACACGCTATTCCAGTCAGCCTGTCGTCAGGATCCCTGCCTCCAGCTTCCGGTCTCCAACCCAAGGACAGCGGTCCCTTCATCTTCCCATGGACAGCGATCTGCTCCGGGTTATTGTTTCCTTCCGCTATAATGCAAAAAGCTACAACGTCGCAATCTCTACGGCCAGCAACCTAGCCTCGGCGACATAAGACCAAAGGATTCAGAATCGACAGTTTTGCCACTCGCGTCTCCCAACAATCTCCGCTTTCGGGACCAAGCCAGGATACCGCAACAGCCGTTCTTCCGACTAAAGCGACTGTGATTCCCCCACAGGCTTCTAATGAGGTGTCTCAGGTTTCGCCGGCCACACAAGTCCCTTCGGTTATGTAGCCTCAGTGTCTTCGCAGGTTCACTCTATCGACGTCGCTCCAGTGGTTGCCAGTTCGCCTTCGTATTTTGCCTCGGGTCCTGGACTGGCGCAAAATCATTGCCGGGGTCTCCGACTAGCTACTCGTCGATCCCAACGACTCTCGCAGAATGTTCTCCCTGTCGCCGCCTGTATCCAAGATAATGTTGTAATCATCACAGGATACTTGGTTATGTTGTGATGATTCTCACTGGGCCTTGGCTACCTTCCAGTTGGCGCGAGCGCCTCTGTACTTCCGGTTTGACTTCCGTCTGAGGAAGCCGAGGAGTTGTCGGTTATTGTTGCTTGTAATGGCATGTTTGACGTGAGTAATAAACGATGTGAAGATGCAATCCGTTGTCATCTTTGGACGTGAGGTGGTGATCTCCTCACAAGTGGCGCCCTCAAACTCGGACTAACCCTGTGACCGTGTTCTCAACGTAAATTTTTACGGGAAATGAGTTGGACTGGATTTTATCCGTCTTGTTGTGTGCGACCAACAATGGCCATTTCGTGTTGACTTGTGACTGTGGTGTATTCTACTCCCTTTGTGACATTCCGTCAGTTCTGAAATGCAATGCCTTGTATTTAGTGATTGTGACTATTTGTGGCTGCAGTTTGTGAAACCAGCGTTTCATGAAGGTTTGGCGAACTTATCTTTTATTGTACGGAAGCATCCTGAATCGGGAATTTTGCGCTCGTTCCATATCTGGATGAATGAACGTGACCCGACGGTTGCCGTTCGGCGCGAAAACTTAGCGTACTTCTCGCGTTGTCTCGTTTGTCACCTGTGAACTGTCATGGCGGCGTGTGACTTCCGTCTCCTGCCGGAAACAAGATGGCGGCGCCCATGAGGACCTCGTGAAATGGCGATCGCAAGGAGGATTATTGTTTTCTCGTCAAGTTTTCGAATTTTTTTTTGGCCAAAATAGACTGGTTTGCTGTTCGCACCCAAGTTTAAATTTGTGTGTCGGTCCACATGAAATTTCCAGTGGCGTTTCGTCAGCTGTTGATGTTCGGCAGTGCGTGTTACTGTTATTGTAAATCTGAAAACCATGGTTCGGCGATCGAAAAAACGTGTGGCCGCGTCAGCTGGTTCGGCTCCAGCACCTCAGCTCACTCTTGAGCAAGAATTAATGAAGGAGAAAATAAAGTTTCATCTTGACTGCTCCGACCAAATGCGGAAATATGGTGATGATCCCGAAGCATTAGAGGCGATTGACTACCATCAAAAGCAGTTCCGGAAGGCAGTCTTCCTGTGGCGTGCTATGGAAGAAGGATTTACATGGGAGGAAAGTCTGGCTATGGCTGAAGAGGAAGATGGACCTGACCCCACTGAGATTCCACCTGCATCACCCAGGGATCTTACACCCCGCTCTACTGCCGCGAATTTTGTGCATGAACCCCAGTTTGTTACTGCCACTGTCTTCAGGAATGTAGAATGTGACAATCTAGGAAGTGCTGTGTGGTATAGCCGTGACGTATCGCTGTTACAGCCAGACACTAGTCTGGAGGTGGAAGATACCTATGACAACTTACTTCGTTAGTGGTTGGCTTTACAACCAATGTTACCGAGTGACGAATCAACTATTCCTGATGTGAATGTACCTGTCGCTGGTCCAATTTTCACCACCGGATCCGTATTCTCAGCCCTGCATGGAGACACTGGCCCAACGATTTTGGATGACGTGCACTTCGAGATGGACGAACACTATCAACAAGTTTTGCTGACTCGGTTCAGCTTGCAGGTGACTGTCGACGTTGAGTTGCAGCGTTGTGAGTCCTCGTCAGAGTCATCGGTTCAGTTCTCGGAGGTCATTGAAGAGTCTGTGTCCACTACACATTCAGTCATGGGTAAACTGAGTTTTCCCAGCCCCACTCCTAGGCAACACAAGTCGATGGGAGCTGTGCTAAGCATGACCTCGGCGTGCAGTGATGAATACGTGGTGTGCGATGGCAACGACGATGCATCTCACTGGTTCTTGTTCCTGCCCCCCACCAGGAGAAAAGGCGGCTCTCAATTCCCGTCTCCACCCAGCCTCGTGTGGCTGTCACCAGTCAAACCAAAGAGAAGAAGAGCTGACATCGCTGTCAAATCTTCGAGATGGAAGTACCTTTCTTGTTCGTATCGGGAAACGAGCAACTGCTGTCCCTACCTGTTGTCCGCACCAGTGTTCGGGTTGTTTCACCGACCCCGCAAGAAAGAGACTTGTCTACAGCGTCACCTCCCAGAGTTTGTGGCACCTCTGTTCAGACCTCGGTCGGGAATTTTCCTGTTCCTTGTGTGGCTGCATGAACGGTTTCTGCGTCTTGTGTGGCAATTCGGCAACTGTTGGCTTATGCTGTCGGCATTCATGGTAACAAACTTTCTTTTGTTGCCGACCTTCAAGGAAACAAACTGTGATGTCCTAGGCGGGGACACACCTTAGCCCAGCGTGGGCACCAATGGTAATAAACACACGGACTACCAGAGTGTAGGCTACAGCTGATAAGACAGCGAACTTCCTGTTTACTTCTCTTTAAATACAATTATAACAGGAAGTCATGTGATGCAACTTAATACAATATATAATTATGGAAGAGCCTATTAGTAGTTAAAGGGGTATCTTGGTAGGGTTAACATATTGACATGAAATTGATGGCTGCCATTGTGGAGCACACAAGTGACGACTCCACAATGCAGCGAGCGAAAAAAAAAAAACAGAAAAAAAAATAATCTAAGCCTAGCTGGAAAAAAAATCATGATTACGAAGGCAAGATGTATTTTTTAGTGCACTACCTATTTTTAAAGAAAGATACATAATTTTTCGCTTTCGAGGAAAACTAAACACTATTTTTGAAAGCTGTTTTACAAAAATAAAGAACTGAAGATGTACATGATTAAGCAAAAAATTAAACATTAATAAACTGGCTGAAAACTTACCAGTTTTAAATTTCTGTTTTGCTTTCTGGAGCAATTTTACAATAAATTTCAATGTTGTTTTAATTTTCGTAGCCTTTTTTGGTTAATTTTCTTTTTGCAGCAACTATTTCTGCAGCTGAAACGCTACAGCGTTGCTGTGGACATACATCTGGATTAGGCTTCACCGGAGTGGGAATTGCGGCTCCAAGCAATTTTTTGTTCCGATGTCGGAAGTATTTATGTACATGAAAAGACAAAAAAAAGATACAAAGAGGATAAAATCGTGAAATCAATTTTTCACACGAACAACAAAATACACTTACATTTTTACCTAATTTTAAAGGTGGACATTTTTAAAATTAACAGAGCCGATTCTCTGCACGAACAACTAGGGGACAAAACGTTTTAGCGTTACTCGCTACAGTTTAAAAAGAACTATCATTTAATTCACATATAACGGATTACAACAAAAAAAAACGAAGAAGTTGTAGCCAAATGGTAATTTTGCAAAAAAACTACAAATTGAGCTTGTCTGGAGCTCTACGCAGTCTCTTTGAACGATGAGCATTTTGAAGCTGCGCTGCAATATCAACCTGTGTTGGTGATAGCACAACTTTGCGTTTATTGGGATTCGGTTTCGCTTTTTTGTTAGCATGACCTGGCTTCGGTGGTGATTGCTTAGTGGATGGTGACGTAATAATCGATGGAGATTGTGACCTTTCTGGCTTAGAATTTCCTTCAAGAGGGGCGCTGGTAGTAGCCAAAGGTGATTGGTTATTTACGTTAGCAGACTCATCCACTTCGTGTGTGTGGGGTAATTTCGCTGGAGATTTCCTGCCACCTGGTGACTTGCGATGTAAATTCTCAGGTGATTTTTCAAGCTGTTGGATTGGTGGAATTTTTCCCTCAGTAACAGACTTTCTGGATTGGCCGAGCGATCGACGCTCAGGAACTACGTCAGCGAAACTTGGCTTTTCACGTTGTTTGCCGCCAAAAGACATGCGTTTGAAATTTGAGTGATGTTGCTCATTATTATTATTCACGAAAGAATTACTGCTTTTCGCCGTCGAAACAAGTGTGTTTGGAGGCTGTTCTGGATAATCATTTTCCGCGGTATGTAACCTTAGCTGTTCGCGATGTTTGCGAATCGTATTACCATTAGTATCAACGATAGTATAGGACTGATTTTCACATTTTTGGTTAACCATACCGACTGACCATAGCCTGTCATTTGTCGTTGAAAAGTCACGGTACCAAACCTTTTCACCTATTTGATACGTTTTCAACTCACGATGGTGGGTGCTCTGTACTTGTTTTAATTGTTTACGGCGTACGGCTGCAATAGGGTCAGGGAACAATAAATCCAGCCGAGACTTTAATTCTCGGTTAAAATATAATTTTCCGGGTGTTGCTTGCGTGGTAGCGGAGATAGTGATTCGTGCTGATAACAAGTAAGAATTTATACTCTCTTGAATAGTAGACCCCTGTCGCCGCGCGGCCTTGTAGACTCTCTTGAAATTACGGACGTATACCTCAGCCAAACCGTTGGTCCAAGGCGCAAAACTTGGCCCGGTCATGTGCCTAATTCCGTTGGATTTTAACCAATTTTGGAATTCTGCGGACAAAAATTGGGCAGCATTGTCGGTAACTAAGCTGTCCATTAAACCATATAAAGCTATATGATTGTTTAAAACGTCAATGACACGCGCGGACGTTGTTGACTTCATTTTATGCACAAAAGGAATTTTTGAATGTGCGTCTACAAGAATGAAAAACATGTAATTGTCCATCGGCCCCAAAAAATCAGCGTGTAAGCGATTGTTTGGTTTTAGTGGATATTCCCACGTATGCTTAGGACCTGACGTTTGAGTATCTTTATACTCTTGACAATTTTGGCATGATTTGACTTTATTTTCAATGTCAGAGTCAATCTTAGGCCACCAGACTTTTTGTCTAGCTAAACTTTTCAATTTAACTATGCCTAAGTGAGCACTGTGTAGATCTTTCAAGATTTGTCTCCGCAAGGCCGTCGGCACCAGGACTCTATACCCCCAAAATAAGGTTTCGTTTTCGACAGAGATTTCAGCACGACGTGTGAAGTACGGTAACAGATCGGGAATTTCGCATTTGTCAGGCCAACCATGGTTCACATAACGATAAACTTTTGAAAGGATTTTATCACGTTTACTTTCAAGAACGAGTGTCTCGTTTAAAACTGGAAGATTAGAAATAGTTTCTAAAGCAAGAATATTGTACTGCTCTTCTGCTTTCTCGAATTCCTCGGTATTTGGGAGGGGAAGGCGCGATAAAGCGTCTGCCGTCAAATTAAGTTTACCGGGAATGTGTTCGAATTCGTAATCGTAAGCATTAAGCATCACTGCCCAACGCTGAACCCTGGCGGCTGCCATCTGCGGTATTCCTTTTTTAGGGCCAAAAATCCAAACTAAAGCCTTCTGATCAGACTGCAGTATGAATTGCTGACCATAAACGTATTCATGAAACCGTTTCACTCCCCAAGCCACGCTGAGCGCTTCCCGGTCAAAATGCGAGTAGCCTCTTTCCGCTTGAGTGAGTTTACGTGAAGCGAAAGCTATCGGCCGTGATTCACCGTTTTTCATGACATGCATCAGGCACGCGCCTATTCCGTAGGGTGAGCCGTCACAAACGAGCTTGAGCTTTAATTTCGGATCGTAATGAACCAGAACTTTTGATTTAAGAAATAATTCTTTTACTTTACTCACGGCTCGGTCGCATTCTGCCCCCCAAACCCACTTCACACTTGGGCTTAACAAACGTGTTACTGGTGACAGAATATGAGCGAGATTTGGTAGATATTTTGAGTAATGGTTTACAAAACCCAGAAAGCTCTGTAGCTCTTGAATACATGTTGGGTTAGGAGCGTTTGTGACTGCTTCGATAACCTCAGGGAGTGTATGCAAGCCTTCTGCATTTATCATGTGGCCTAAATATTTTAATTCAGGCCGCGACAGTTTGCACTTCTCGATCCTAAGTTTGGCTCCTGCATCTTGTAAAGCATTTAACAGTTTATTTAACGATTCGTCATGCTCACCCCCCTTCCCGCTCACCAGGATGTCATCATAAAACGGGAGACATTTGGGGATTTTACTGGTGACTTGAGTCATTACCCTCTGGAAAATTCCAGGACTGGACGCCAGGCCCAGGGGTACGCGAAGCCATCTAAACAAACCCAGGGGTGTATTTATTGTCAAAGCTTCTTGTGACTCTTTGTCGAGTTCAATTTGCAGAAATGCATCCTTAAGATCGATAAGGGAAAAAGTGTCACTGCCTGCTAATTCACTGAATAATTCTGCGGCCGTGGGAACTGGATAGTGGTCGACTTCGAGTTGAGGGTTCACGGTGGTTTTATAATCACCAATCACTCGGATTTGACCATCCGCTTTGTGAACTATGACGATCGGCGTAGACCACTGAGAAGTTTCCACAGGCTCTAGAATTCCAAGGCCAACCAATCTACGAATTTCTTGGTTAACCTTTTCTTTGAGTGCTAACGGAACCGGTCTTACACGACTGTACACAGGCTTGGCATCAGGTTTTAAATGAATTTTGGCTTTAAAATTCTTAAACTTACCCATGCCTTCAGAAAATAGCTCCGGGAAACCCTTCACTATTTCGGAAGTGTCAACTGGCGTAATGCTAGTTTTAATTTTCTTAACACTTTTCTTAGGTTTCACTTTCGTTTGTAGGTCGTAAAAAGGATGGAAATTAACTCGAAAAATAGAAAGCCAATCCTTTCCCATTAATGCAGGTTTATATAATTTTGAAACTAAAGCATCCAAATGTTCGATTTGACCTTGAACTTCAACCTTCAGACTTACAGTGTAAATCGTGTTCTCAATTCCGTCAGTGTATGAGTGTATCGAGTACGGACTGAGTTTTAAAGGACAGTCCGCAAAATATTTTTGATGCCACTCAATAGGGATAATGGATGCATCTGCCCCGGAATCAAGTTCCATTTCTAGCTTGACACCATTTAGGCAGACTGGCATTTTCCATTTATGGATTTTCATAGAATTAACTACTACTATTATTTTGTTGGTTTGTAGGGGAATTGAAATCTGGTCCGCAGCCTGACTCAGTCCAAGAGTATTATTTTTCAGTACAAGATAGTCGTTGTCTGAATCGTTATCAGAACCGGAACCAGACTCTGAATTTTCGGCTTCAACATCCTGGTTTTCTTCACTATCACTTTCGCTATCGCGTTCGAGTTTGTTAACGCGTTTTTTGTAGCTATACTTTTGTTTTGTGTTCGGCCTAGCCTTAAAATTTGTGCTAGAACTTGCTTTAGGGTGGTCGAGTGATTTTAAAGTTCTATTCGAATGACTAGCTTTTCGGCACACGACTTTTAAATGGCCGACAGTGTGGCAACGGCCACATGTATAGTCTCGATATTTACAACGTGTTTTCACGTGGCCATTTTTGCCGCAACAATAGCAAATGAAATCCTTAGTGGATTTAGGCCTACTTGATGTTCTGCCCGATTTTTTAGCTACGTAGTTAACAGCTTTAGAATGGCTTCTCAAAACGCTTTGGTCTGTTTCAGCAGATTCTAAGGATAAAGCTAAGGATGTTGTAGCCTTTAAATCCAGAGTCTGCTTCAACAACTCGCGTTGAATGACTTCTGATTGGATCCCCCCAATTAGGCGATCCCTAATCATTTCGCTGTTAATGTCTTTAATTTTTGCGAAGTCACAATACTTCGTCATTAGCTTTAAGGCAGCTAAATATTCCCCGATACTCTCATCTGATTTTTGCGATCTTCTAAAGAATTTAACACGCTCAGATACCACTGAGGGCACTGGCTCAATGTCGTCTAAAACTTTTTTAACGAGCTCATCAAATGTTAATGAGTCGGGCAAATCAGGTGAGAGGATATTAAGAATTCTATCAAACATTTTCTGGCCCACAGATGCCATTAGAAAATTAACTTGCTTGGTTGCTGGTATTTCTTTAGCTAAAAAAAAGTAACGAATTCGGCTGGAGTATTTCTCCCATGTGTCAGACTCGCAATCGAATTCCGAAAATAAACCAGCGGTTTTAGACGAACCCATGTTGACGTCGTCTTCACTATGACTAGATTCAAAATTTAGATTTAAATTAGAACTAGCTTCATTAACGCTTGCGTTCACTACTGAATTATTTTCAGTTTCACTTCCACTGCTAATTTTAGCAGTTACAGGTGGTTTGCTACCGACACCTGTCTTTGGCATAAGCCTACAAAATTAAATTTAATTAAATTTAATTACAATCCTGTTTAACATGCAAGGATTAAACTGGAGCACTCAAGACTACCGGTCACTTATTTAAACATAGACAAAAATCAAGCTTGACTGTAGCCTACCTAGTTGTATAAATTAACTGCCTACAAGTTAAATTTAAAGGGACTAGGCTTTGAAAAAATGTTTTACGTTCACCATTTGCAACGTTTTACAAAACAACACTTCTGGCCTAAGCCTCAGCACAGACCAGATTTCACTAAGTTTGAGCATAAACCTACGGTGTTAAATTTTACACCGGCACACACTAGCCCGAATATGGGCAATGGCACAATCGAATTTACAAGGGTTAATTTAGCAGCGCATTTTTCGAACCTTCAGGTTTATAGTACTGCCTGTGCGGACACGCCAGTGCGTCGCTCTAGAACACTGCCAAGGTAAAATTAACCTTAATAAATCCAATTGCCCACTTCGGTTCTAGTTGTTAAGGTACTAAATTTAACTATTATCATTTCGTACCACACAGCACTACCACGTCAAAATAACACTGTTTGAAAAAGTTTAAACTCTGATAGGAATTCAGAGCACTAATTTTCATTGCCAAAATGAAAAAAATTTGCAACTTACCACAAATATGAAGCAAAGATGTGGTTGAAGACCTATCAGTTTAAGCTTAAGTTTTTAAAGATTACCAAAGGTACCGGACTCGTCGCCAACTGTGATGTCCTAGGCGGGGACACACCTTAGCCCAGCGTGGGCACCAATGGTAATAAACACACGGACTACCAGAGTGTAGGCTACAGCTGATAAGACAGCGAACTTCCTGTTTACTTCTTTAAATACAATTATAACAGGAAGTCATGTGATGCAACTTAATACAATATATAATTATGGAAGAGCCTATTAGTAGTTAAAGGGGTATCTTGGTAGGGTTAACATATTGACATGAAATTGATGGCTGCCATTGTGGAGCACACAAGTGACGACTCCACACAAACTATCCGTTTTGTTGTTGGTTTGTCTGGTGCGGTCTTAGCTTGTCGAAGTTCACATGTTCAAGTGTTTCATATGTATTATTAGGCATTAGAGAATTAAGATCTAGATTTAGCTTGTATTAAGTCCAATAGTCTAAATGTCATGTGCAGTGTGAGTAAGCATTGGAATTTCGTGGATGTGCCTGACCAACACACTTCCGGTCAGTCGACACCGGAGTCGTTACGCTCTCATGTACCTCTTTCAATGTTCGTGTGCATTGGTGTTATTTGTTATCTTATACTCGTTGGATCCCAAGATTTGTTCTCGCATAATTTCGTCCAATGCTTACCGATGCCCACTTGATTGCATCTAATTACCGGTTGGCTTCTGCGGCTGGACATGTCGCACCGGTGTGCACTGTAGCACTTCCAATGTTCAACTAAATGAATCCCTGATCTTTTCGATGAATGTTGCATACAAAAGATTTTTGCATCTTCTGTCCGTGTATTTGACTGCTGCTATGCGGGGCGCTACCATCCCACTGGCGTGACGAACTTTGGTTTCGGTGCATTTCGAAGCTTTTTCTAAAACTTGGGGCTGCGTAGGCTTTGTACAAGAAACTCGCTCCTCCCTGTCTCGTACGCAATTTGGGATTGTGATGGCCTACAGGCTGAAGTAGCCTACTAGTTAACTAGCCTACTCGACTGTTGGTAAAACTCTTTTGGGGAAAGTGGTCATAAGTACAAAATTGTTTTCCCAACTGAAGCAAACTGGTAACAGATTATGTAACACAGTGAATGGGTAGTGACCATTGTATAAGTAAGCTTAGAGTCTCGTAAGTTGACACCGAAAATTTTGTATGGTGGGTTTCTTCCACGTTGGCTCTCCATGTGTTCGCCGGGTATGGCTGTGTGACATGCTCGTGTCGTAATTAAAAAGTTTTGTTCCTAGATCGGGTGCTTAGGAGACCAATAGGTGTGTAATTGAGCACTGATCAAGCCTTTTTTACTGTTGCTATTTGGGCTAGCCCTCAATCTACCTTGTTTGTGGTGAAGCTCAAAGTGTTTGTAGCTCCGTGGGTCACTTGCCTGGATAGTTGACGTTCATGCCTTCACGTTTTTTGTTAAAAGTTTGGGGATGCAATTCAAAATTTGGGGCGACTTTTGGAATGCGATTTTGAATTTGGGGCACTTTTTGTAGTCTTTGGTAACCACCCTCCGGCGAATGTAGCATTGGGTCTAAGGCTTTATTGCTTTTTTTAATGTGATTTTTGGTGTAGTTGTGTGAGTATTTTGTTGGTGCCTTGGCGGTGTACGTCACGGTTTGGCGCGAAACAGCCTCGGTGTGGCAGGGTAGCCTTGGCGTGGATTGTATGAATGTCGGTGCCTTGGCATTTTACAGGGTGAATGGTCGGTCGCTGGATCTGCCCACCCCTCAGTGCGCTCTGCCATAGGGGTTAGGTAGGGGGGAGGCAAACCTGTGTGCCAGTCTGCTTGCAGGCAATGGCGGTTGGGACGTGTTATGCCCCAGCTGATCCCCGTTGTGACGGTTAGCCTGGAGACGCCCTGGAGCCGTATGTATCGTTGCTTTGGCTTTTTGTTGCTGGTTGACCCCTCTGGTACTCAGTTGGAATAGAAATTCATTTGGTTGACTATTGTCTCATGTAAACTCTGAAGGTCTTGACTGACGCATGTGACAGTTGATTGTGTTGTGGAAACTAGGTTACTCTTGTCATGACTGTTGACTACTCCGAATTTTTGTGTGTTGCATGTCTTTTGTGTAAGCTTGGTTCCTTGTGGCTGTCCTCCAGTCCCTCTCCGCTCCTGTGGGCCTTGTGTGGGTTTGGGCGTTTCAGTCCGTGTATGTCACGGTGCCAAGGTTGGCCGGAACTTCTCAGAGGGCCTGGACCGGAGGGAGGCTCGAATCTGGCTGTGAAGGTGGCACCCGGCGTTACCCGGTGGCCTCCCTTCAAAAGTGATTGTGAGTGTGTGAACCTAAGTGAATCGCAGGTGAGAATTTAGACTTGTTGTCAGGACATTTGTAATGCTTAACATGATTGTGGTGGTACGGTAGGCTGGATTGATGCTGTATACATTCTGTATACTCCTTGGAGGTTTGGACGAGTGTGTACATCGTTTGGTAATTCTATGTGTAGCCCTACCTTGTTGTAAGCAGCTCGGGGATCTGCTCTGTGAAGAGGGGAACTTGTGATGATTCTCACTGGGCCTTGGCTGCCTTCCAGTTGGCGCGAGCGCCTCTGTACTTCCGGTTTGACTTCCGTCTAAGGAAGCCGAGTAGTTGTCGGTTGTTGTTGCGGCATGTTTGACGTGAGTAATAAACGATGTGAAGATGCAATCCGTTGTCATCTTTGGACGTGAGGAGGTGATCTCCTCACAATGTTCAGGCTCCAAGTGAAGCCCCCAAGGGTTTTAGATGTGCATCTGGCTCAGTTAGCGTTAGTGTTTCATGGGGAATATGGCGCTGCCAACTGAGCAGCTCTGCTTCTTCTTGCCTGTGGTTTTGATAAGCAGTCATGGCTCAATTCTGCTCCTGCCCTGTATGAAGCCTTATGGGAATTTGAAGCCCTTTCATGATATTATTGCAAACCAAAGCAACTATTATGTATCTGGAATATATCAAATAAGCCAAGTGTGTTACATAATTGTATTTCACTTGCAGAAACCAGTAAAGTAAACGGGCTGTTGTTTAACTTACCAAGCCTAAGCCTACTTTGAATATCTTTGCATACAAAGAGTGTGAAGTTGCCCTATTGTGTTCTAACTATTCTATTTTTAAGAACTATATTTGTATATGGTTATCTACATAATTAAAATCATATGATGTGCGTGCGTGCGTGCGTGTTTGTAACTCTACTCCTCCGGAACCAAAACACCTACAAAGATGTGAGTAGGACCAAACGAAAGATGATTAGGCCGGGAAAAAAAAATTGTTCGGTTCTCGGGCGCGGGCGGGTCCCCAAAAATCATGCGGGTCAATCGCTTTTTATTTCATTCGTCTTACGTCGTTACTCGTGGAGTGAGGCACTAACGAAATATTTGTTCTTGCGAAAACTATTGGACACAATTATTTCAAACTTATTACACGCAGCATTAAAATGCACAGAAAAAATCGGACAAATGGCTTTAATAGTGTCGGAAAACCGTTGTTTTTTTGTTTTTTTAATTACGGGCAGTAGCCAAATGAAAACGAAAACGAAAATCTCCGTGTTGACAAAACGCGTCCGAAAGTCGGCGTTAGGCTAAAAATCGTTGTTCGAACTTGTTCCCACCTGATAAGCAATAGTGTGAAGGTTTATACGCTCCATTTCCATTTTAGTTTTGCATCGTAGCTGCTGATTTAATTTTTTAATGCTGTGAAACATCATCTTTCTTGTAATTTGTAATGACGAACTAAAACACAAGTGCTCTCAAGCGCTCACGTGAAATCCGAAGCGATCGGCGGCATCCATGTTGAAATCGCGCATCAGACAATGAGATCACGCAAATCGGTCACGTGGTACCAACCAACCAATAACGGAACGCGATTTTAAAATGCTTTGGAAAATTAGCTTGAAATGGCCAGAAACGGCCTACTACAATTCGTCTGATTGGCTAATGCCAAACGGCCATCGAGAAAATAAGTTGAGAGGCCTAGATTGAAGGGAATTCCAGCTTTCCAACTAATACAAGATGGCAGCGCCCAGTCAAATGCTTCGACCGCTACCGCTGATCAAAAATGACCAATTTTCTGCTTTTTGACTTAGGAAAAAAGAATGAGAAACACATTTTTGCAGTTTTTAGTGAGTCTACATTCCTTAAATTTCGATTTTAATAGGCCTGTTTTCATCGCTGTAACTTGATATTATCACCCTCAAATAAGTGAAAGAACCTGAAAATCTAACGTCTAAAGTTTTTTTTACCCGCATGATGCTTGTTCATGACGTCATAGTTTGTTCATGAAACCCTCCTCGAGCAAAGAGATGATCTGGAAAAGGATGCACGTACGACGTATTTTGCAACACACCACATATACATCTTAAAATGGGTTTTATACTAACCAATGAATTGATGCATGGAAAAATCAAAACAATAGATTTGGTTTTAAAACGGTGTCAGAGCAAAGCGAGCGATTTTCACATAAACTAAACCTTTTCAGTGTGTGTGTCTCTTTGCTCTATCGTAAAAGATTACATCTGACGTTCTGCAGATGTTGGAAAAATCTGTACTGAGCAAGACGTAAAGAACAATATTGTTAAAATAAGTAAAATTAGAAAACCCATATAACGTGTATACTAACACAAATTACAAGTGATATGTGGTTCTTGGTGGTTACATCGATTCAGTCACGTTTTTGAGGAAATGTCTGCGCTGATTGAGTGAGCGAAGCGAACGAAAATCAGCGTTTTTTGTCATCAGAAACAGCGCTTTTCTGATAAACTGCTTGATCTTAACTTTTTGCTTGACTCCTTGGACGTAAGAGGACCTTCTCTCGATATAACCGATATCGCATACTACAGTCTTATAATTTGCTTGGTCGTTTTTTATGTGGAAGGTCTGTCTGTATCATAAGTGCTGCAGCAAGAAATCTCCTCGAGCGTAGCGTGACGACGCGGAATGAGCGAGCGTAGCGCGACGACGCGGAAAGAGCGAGTGTAGCGCGACGACGCGGAGTGAGCGAGCGCAGCGCGACGACGCGTAGTGAGCGAGCGAGCGAAGCGAGCGACGACGCTAGTTAAACCATTAAAAACAACAGGGTTGTGGGCCTAGTTCACGTTAGTTCAACGCTACATTGGAGAGGAAAAAACCTATAACTGTTACGAATGCGGGTGTGCGTAAGTGTATAAATGGGCCAGCATATTTTCCTACACAGAATGTAGAAAGGCTTTTAGGCAATTGCTAGACTCAATAAAACTTTTGAGAAATGTGGTTTGACAGGAGAGTGACATTAACTTCGAACAAATGTGGAAAGAACCCATACAAATGTGGAGAATGTTGCGTGTGACATTATATGCAAGTACTCTTTATAGAGCAAATTTGTTTCACAGTGTGCAATAACTAGTAAGCTGCTAGGGTATTATGTTGTTGTGAAGCCAAGCCAGTGTGAAACAACCGAAATTTATAGAATGTGGTAATAGTAGTGATGAATACTAGAAGCTCAGTAGTAACACACACTGGGGAGAAACCATTCAACAGTAGGGAGTGTGGAACATTATTTAAGTGTACAGTGTGAATATTATATTAACTGTGCAGACATCCTGGGGAGAAAACTTTCAAATGTGGTGTATGTTGGAAAGCCTACATAAGTACTGCAGGCACGCAACACTACATAGACACTCCAGGGAGAAACCCTGTTATCCTTTAATGATAATGCAGGCACACAATAAAGTGGGAACAGACGCACGGGATAAAAACCATTTAACCGTAGTGAGTGTGGTATAGACTGGTGTTATGCCATAAGCAACCCATCCGTACACGCAAACTCTAAAGGCAGTACAATTGTGAATTTTGCGGAACTCCTAGTATTTACTGGCATTTACTGCTAGTATTTAGGAAATATTTTAACTTGCATTCAAACTTTAATTTTTGAAGCTGACGAAATATACATTACCTATTTTTATAGCGATTCCCTCCTTTTGATGGCGGCCCCCCCCCCGAAGCTTGAAAGTTGGCTTCCCAGCCGGGTTTGTACTACTGCGCATGCGCAGAGATAGGCTGGCTTTATATACTCGGCGCAGCCGTCCAATGGCATCAATTCTCCTAGGGCGCTCATGACGACGTGACCGCCTTGAGCTCTCCCCACTCCATCCTATCCTTCGGATCCGCTGGTCCGCAGGACGCGTCCTATAGGACACAGCATCATCCCAATCTGCCTCTTCCAGATCCGCCGATCCTGAGGATCCGATCTGCCCTCTTCTTCTTACATATTGCGTCCTATCCACCTGCCGCCAAAGGATGGCCTCGCCTAGGATGCCTTCTCCAAGGACCTGGATCCCACGGTTGTACCTCGGCTCCCTGCTGCCTCTGTTCCTTCTTCAGGGACGAATAGACAAAGGACCAATGCGTCCTCTTCACACAAGAACTCGACGATCCTCAGGACCGGCTGTCCTCGCATCCTCTACTGCCCACGTCCACAGGTGCTTTCATCCACGGGATGACCCCTGCTAGACTTCACTCTTCTACTACCACCTTCTGGATCCCCCAGTTGATGCTTCACTTCCGGCTACCTCTGCGCCGTCTTTAGGAGCGGACAGGCAGAGGACCAATCCATCCTCTCCGCACAGAACCACTGTCCTCAGAGCCAGCTGGCCTCACCATCCTACGTATCACTGCGCATTGTCTCTGCGCAGCCTTCTTGGATTGAACTACTTCACCACCTTCTGTCGACTTCCCCCATCCTTTTCTTCCAGCATTTAATGCTGTTGTTCAACCAAGGAATATGATATCCCTCCGCACAGCCACCATCTGTGCATCCTACTACGCAGCCCTACTTTCCCATTTAAAACGTTCCACGCTGTTCATTTCGCTCCCAGCTGTGCGCCGTCCGCTGTGTCCTATCCCATCCTCCCGTTCACCATCCTCATGCCTCGTGCCAAAGGGACACCGAGGGATGGATCCTCATCCCACACTCCTCGTTCCGCATCCCCTCCGGTCTTTCCGGTTGCGGATGACATTGAGATTCTCGAACTTACTTTGGACCAGGATTCGTTGGAGCAGCTTCTTCCGCCGCCCAATCCTCTTCTTTCCGAACCACCAGCTCAGATGCCTTGTGACACTGCAGCCACGTCCCCGATCCCCCGCAATCAGCCTCCACCAGCACGGGACCTGCGATCCCTTTACTGATGAACTATCTCGTACCAAGGAACATTATGCTTGCCTTAAGCTTCATCTTAAAGCCTGGAAGGTTGCTCCTCCGTGGGTCCGCAACTCACTCCTCTTGATTAATCCTCGCACTCGTCCCGTCCTTCGGTAACAGTACGCTCCACCACTCAGCGGACCAACGATCCGCTTACACGTCCCACGTGCATACCCTCATGAACTCATCACTCCAAACTTTTAAACGGAAGGCTACAGTCTACTATTACACTTCAGCCTGGCTTGCTTCGATTCCTAAGCGTCACAACCCTTCCCTCTACAATACAGGACCTACGTCCGCCCCGGACGAACCATCCCGTCCTATCGCATCCGTCCCCACTCTTACGTCCGCTCACAGATGCAGCAACTCTTCCATGAGAAGCACACATCCTTTTTTAGAAGACTCTGTCCTCTGTCCTATCCTTTTTCAGAAGACTCGGTCCTCCGTCCTATCCCGTCCTTCGTCCTATCCTTCACTATGGCTTCATCCTAGGACGCTTAGATACAGACAAGGGACGTCTACCCTACCAGTACCAGGTCTATGTCTTCGTCCCGTTCTTCATCAGTTTGTGGCTTGTCGCCTCCCCAAACATTGCAATCTCCTGAATTTTACGATTATACACACGTCAGGGGGGGGGGGGGGGGGCAGGAGGGCACAACTGCATGGTCCCGCCTACAGCACTACACCCGCTGACTGTGCAAGTGTTGCCAGGTCTAACCGCCAGGCGCCCCTACAGTCACTCACCTCGCGATTCATATCGCTGCGTGCCTAACAGTTTTCATGTCCTGTTCATCGTTCACCATGTCCACCTCTTCTTCATCTGTAGATCCTGTTACCCAAAGTTACACCAACCGAAGAAGGGAATGTGTCCTCATCCAAGGTTTGTAATTGCCTAGGTCTTTCCCAAAAAATTATACGACGTATCACTTCGATCCTCATCCTCACTTCATCCTCGTCCTCATTACGTGTGACGGACAGGAACGTAACTGCCGTATTTGTGTCTCTGTCTCGCCAAGTCGATGAACTATCATTCGACGAAAGTGACATCAATCAAGACAGCGGATGCTACACGCAGCTAAGCAGTGAGAAGAATTACGAGCTCTGAAGCAAGCCTAAGTACAACTTCAATTCAAAAAAAAAAAACCTTCTTCGTGGTCCACTGGTCCTCGAGACCAGCAGGCTTCCCCATCCCGTAGGACGTGTCCTACTCATCCTCGGTCTTAGGATGATCCCCACTAGGATGCTCTCTGCTTCCAGGGATCTCCCGCTTGAAGCTTCGCTCCCAGCCACCTTCATTCCAGGTTCAGGGGCAGCTTGGGGAAGGACCGATCCATCCTCTCCTCGGACAAGGATCCATCGCTTTCCTCCCGGTACTGCTGTCCTCCTTTCCGCCTGAAGCAACTAGAGGTACTTTTCGCAAGGGCCGATCCAATACGGACCACATCCCCTACATTTCGCAAGCAACCTCCTCCAGGACGACCATCCTCTTTCTACCTGCCTTATGTCCACAAAGACACTCCTCCGTGCTGTCAACAATGCATACTCTCATAAGCACAAACTGATAAACCGTCGTTGTCGTTCCCTTCATGTGAACTATGCTCTGCTCCGTATACACAACGCCTGGGTTTCGTCAATTCCTGCATATCCACCATGGAGGGCCTACTACTGTGCCTGTTCCCGCATTCGACGTCTAAGACTTGCCCCATCCTCTGCCACAATCCGTTCACCGCTTCGTCCTCTTCCTGCGAACATACCTTCATCGCCATCCTTAGCTGCGCTTTACCAAGAAGCTCCTTCACCATTACAGGCCCTCATTTGTTGTAAGCATCCTCAGGACGCACAAGACACTATCTTGTTGTGACCTTTTCTTTCTAGCTAAACGCGGATGCGCAGTTGGCTCCGCCATTGTACTGTGTTTCAAACACAAAAACAATCTAGTTCGACAAATGGCAACCCAAACTTGATAACGGACAGCTTGGCGTCCGCCTATCTTGCGTTTTTGCACACAGTGTTCACGTCAATACATCCTCAACTGCATACAACCTGGTCTACATCACTTTTAGCAGTGTGTTTGTGCTACCATCCGCACACACCACCACCACCACTACTCTCTCCATCCGCTTCCTGGTTACCGCTTCAAGATCCTTCATCCACGGCCCCAGGCATACCATTAGTTTTCCGTGTCCTTCCCTACACGCCATTCCCGACCGTCTCTTGTTCCGCAACACAACGATCTTCAGCATGGATTCCCCTTCATCGACCTCCCTGTTAGGACCTTATCCGCACAATTTCAGCTTTATGAAACCATACCTTCACCCTTTTACAAAGTGGCTAGCATTCAACAACCAGTGTCTCTTCTTCCTCTGGAAAATCATTCCTTTCGATCCTCATCCTACACCAACCAGCTGCCTTCTTCTTGATTCAACTTCTAAACTGTGTTCCACATTTCCAGTTTGCCACGGTCCGTCCTGCGGACGGTGTGCGCGCCTCACATCCACTGCGAGTTCGCCGCGTCATGCGCTCGCTGTACACATTCTCACTTTCCACACCCGGGCGGTATTCACTCTTCACGTCTTCTGATCATAAGGACACTCATCATCCGCCTGCCCACTTCACACACTCTCCTCAAGTTTAGTAAAGAACTTACGACATGCGCCATCCGTCTGTCCGCTTCACACTTGGGAGCACCATCATTCCCAACAAATTAGGCGATTTCGGCATTTTATCTGATTTCCTATCTTGTACCCCACGCTGTTAAGACCCCTGCTTGCGGTTCCTCCTTCTTCTGTTAACCTTTATTAAATTATAACGTTTTCCGCACTGCCTGACCTCACATAGATGTAACCTTTCCGAAACAGCGGATCGCTCCTCAGTTCGCAAATAGTTTCGGCTCTTAGTGAAATTGGTCTAGGACTCAGGGTTGTCTTTGCCAGGGAATAGTTCCCGGGGATGCCGGCTTGTACGCGAGGGGACAGCGAACCTAGCCCTCCTCCGGGTTACAAAGTCTGCTGTAAAAATAGGTAACGTATATTTTCGTCGGCACTAAAATTGCAGGGCCTGCACCTGCTTAATTGTAGTTTCTACTTGCCGTGAAAAAATCCATTACCCAATTTACTAGCATTCTCCTTCTCCAATGCTGTTTCTTGTAGAGATAAAACGAGTTCTTCCGGTTCGCTAGATACTGCGCAGCCTCCATCGTATATAAGTCGAGGTGGAGCAGCAGAGCTCACATTATCTTCTCTATGCTGTTCACTTCTGGATTGCTGTGCTTACCTCCAGTCTCAGCACTAGCCATCCGCGTCCGCTTCGATGCCGCGAGCAAAGGGGACGCCGAGGGTATCCCCCCTTCCTCGCTCATCCGCTTCTCCTGTTCCCCCATCCTTCGAGAACGCTGAGGTGCTCGAAATTTATACTGAACAGGATATGTTGGAGCCTCCGCCTCCCAATCCGCTGCTGTCGGAATCCTTCCCTCCGCAGTGCAATACCGCCGCCACATCCCCTATCCCGTGTGGCCAACCGCTACCAGCACCGGACCTCCGGTCCTTATCCTCCGAACTTGCTCGAGAAAAACACGCTGCCATCCCTCGGAACGACCGTTCCTTGTTTTTGGCCGGCGACCTCACGTCTGCGTTGCGTATGGGCAGTGAGTGACTCTGTTCAGCCCAGCCCCGGTCCTCGTCCTGAGTCCCCCTAAACGAGGGCTGCCTCCGCACATCATTCCTTTGGATAGACTGCCTCATTGCCTTCTATCGGCTTTCACCTAAAAAAAATTCCTCATCCGCGGCTCCCCACTGCGCATTGCTTCTGCGCAGCCCTTTTTGGTTGAGCCGTTTCACCGCTTACGGTCGGATTGCGCCTTCCTTCCCTCCAGCATTGGATGCTGTTGTTCCTTAAAGGGGTATGGTATCCCTCCGCGTCTTCACCACCTGCGCATCCTACTGCGCAGCCCTATTTCTGATATATATCCTGACGATGCAGTCCGCTCGTCTTTCCTTGACTTGCGTCCTATGCAGCTGTGCTATACGCTGCTCAACTGATCCAATCCTTGTGTCCATCCTCCAGCATACCTCCATCCTCTTCACGGATCCGCCGGTCCTTAGGACCAGCTACTTTCACTATCCACTCCAGGTTGACGCTTCGCTCCCGGTTTCCTCTGCTCCGCCCTTAAGAGCGGGTAGATGGAGGACCGGTCCATCCTCAGGCTAGGATGCTTCTATTTTCGCAAGTGTTCCACCGCCGGTTGGACATTTTCCTGTCCGTCGTTCCTCTCCACCATCTTCTCGTCCGCCGGTCCTCCGGACCACGCGATCCTCGTCCTCTTTGCGTTGCGCCCTCATCCGCTTCTGCGGGATGTCTTGCAAGATTCTACCGGTTGAGGTTCCGCTCCCGGCCATACCTACTACAGTCCTTGGATCGGCAGGCCAGGGCGCCATTCCGTCCTCCCCTAGGATCAGGATACTTCCTCCTGCCACGGTGACAATCGTCGGTCCGGACGCATCCCTACTCACCGATCCTCTGCTGTTCGACACCCACTAAATCCGCCGTCCGCTATCTTCCCGGCGTTAATATCCTCATTTCCTTCTGAAGCAACCAGGGGCACTCTCGTAGAGACCGATCCACCTCGGGTCGTATCCCGTACGTCTCGCAGGCACCATCCTTTTGTCGTTCATCCTCTTTATCAGCTAGTCCTTCGGTCCTCGGACGTCTGCTCCGCCATCCGCCTCTGTCCTTGCCATCACCAGCCTTCGCTGTTCCTCTTGGATCATCGGCCAGCCTTCACCTACCTTTCATCCGCCAAGGCTTCGATTTCTAAGCAACGACGATCCTCCAACTCTCCTGCGGACGGAGATCTCCATTCTATTTATCTCCATGTCCCATCCCGGTCCTCCGCATCCTACTGCCCCTGGTCCTCTACCAGTTCCGCCCACATTTATACCTCCGGGAAAAGTACATGAGCTCTCTAAGATAGGCCTGCACGACTCAGTCTACAGCTCCCCAAGCCGTACTCCTGGGCTCTTGAATGTGTTCCTTACAGGATGCTTTTCACACTCCTCTCGTTACCCCTCGCTCCCCTACTCGCGGGAGGTAGTAGAACAACATCTTGACGATCATCACCCTTCCTTCCCCTTACTAAGCCTTTGTCTGTAAGGCAGGGGCAGGATAGGACGCTGCCCACCACATTAGGTAATCTATTTTCTTCTTCCCTCAGAGCCAGGCTGTCCGCATTGTTCCCAGCTTCACGCCATGCGTTGCGTCCGTTGCAGATACTGTTGCAGCCGCGTCTGCCACACAATCCTCTCCTTTCTGATCCGTCCTGATAACCTACGGAAGCTGCAGCTACGTCCCCGATCCCTTGCAGTCAACCTTCTCCAGTACGGAACCTACTTTCTCCTACCAACGGACTCTCTCGTTTCGAGGAACGATACACTTGCTTAAAAGCTTCGACTTAAAACTCGAAAGGTTGCTGCCAAGTTAGCATCCTCTGCAAGACCATAACTTACTCTAGATTTGTCCTCGCGTTCATCCCATCCTTCGGTAACTAGACATTCCACCACTCGGCGGACCAGTGAACCACTTACTCCGTCCTCAGTACATTCCCTCATGGATTCCTCCATCCAAACCTTTAACCCTTTAAGGACTGCAGGCTGGCTCCTTCTGAATACCTCCAGGACGGGAAAAATCGTAGGAAAAATTTGTTTACTGACAGTGACTTGCATAAAAAATCATATCTTGCCTTTAAATTAACCTATCACCACAAATAAACAGTCAAAATGCGCAAAAATAAACCACCTTTCAAACAGTGTTTACGTTGTTAATAAATACTTTAGCGATCATTATCAAAAAAATTCGTAAACCTAAAAAATTAGTGTAAAAAATTTTTTTTTACTGACAGTGACTTGCATAAAAAATCGTATCTTGCCTTTAAATTAACTTATCACCACAAATAAACAGTCAAAATGCACAGAAATAAACCACCTTTCAAACACGGTTTACGTTGTTAATAAATACTTGGCGATCTTTATAAAAAAAAATTCATAAACCTAAAAATTTGGTGTAAAAAAAATTTGTTGACAGACAGGGTCAAAAAAAATCATATCTTGCCTTTATATAAAGCTATCACCACAAACAAACAGTCAAATCTACCCAAATCTTGATGCCTCTTTTAGCTGGTTTCATCGGCATGTATTGAATAAATCCCACTCGGACTTTTGTTTTTTTCATCGCCTCATCTATACTGATTTCTGCATGTCGAGCATAGCAGTTTAGGAAATTATTGTCAACTAAATTTAGGAAAGGCCGGACTTTGTACAATCGATCGTAATTTGGTTGATCTTTCTTCGGCTCCATGGTTTTATCACTGAGATGCAAAAAACGCAAAATATTCAGAATTCTGTCACGTGTCATTGCTTTCTTGATGGCTGGAACGCCTAACCCCTCGTCTTCACTCCAATAATGTTTCAAACTGGGTAGTTTGTGTATACCCATGAGAATCAAAATGCCAATAAAACATTTTATTTCTGCTACGGAAACGTCACTCCACGGTGCAGTTTTAGAGCTGGCGGTCGGAGTGGTGCTGTGGCTGTTTACATTAGGCCTATCGCCTCCGCTATTTTCTGCCGTTCGTGCGTCACTGAATTGAGCGTGATACAAGTTTGTTTGTTGAACCAAAAATTGAAAAGCGTTTTCACCCCACATCAAGGAAAAATAATCTAAAAACGAAGCCTTTGTTGGGTCTAAATTATGTTTCGGCCCAGCACGTTCACTAAATTTGGTAACACGTCTTTCAATTTTTCGGACCATTGAATAGGCCCATCCAACTCGTCTTCTGTTTCGTCACCATCGGTGAAATTGTCATTGTCGTCCGAAGTAACACTTGATACATCACTACATTTGACGTCACTTTCTGTCAGCTCCACAATGACACTAGCACGTGCCTTAGACACACGAATGTCATCATCGTCAAATCCAAAAAAATCGGAATCATACGACGACATTGTTATAAAATAGCGTAGCCAAATTCACGAGCGTATTCGCGGCTTTTAAGATAAGCAACCAAAATAAGTTTTGACTTTAAAAAATCGAATTTTTGCTCTACAAAAAAACCAAGCACATGGATGGAAACTTTGGACTTCGTAGCTTCGAATGAGCGTGACGTCATCCAGATCTGACCAATGGGAGGCCCGCTATTGGCGCCAACAAGTGCTGACGTCATCGCGGCCGCATTTGGGCGCACCCGTCTTTTGAAAGACGGCCGCATTTGGCCGCACCCGTCCTTAAAGGGTTAAACAAAAGGCTCCAGTTTTTGATTACACGACAGTCTGGCTTGCCTCCATCCTTAGGCAACACAAGCCTTCCCTTGAGGATGCTGGTCCTTCTGCCGCACGGGACGATCCGCCTCGTCCCATCCTGTCCGCTCAGTTGCCTCCTCAAGTCCCTCCTGCGGACAAGGATTCTGATTCCTGTTGCTCACCAAACCATCCCTCTCCGATCCACCTACCCTACCATTCCAAGCAAACCCTCGATCCTTCAGAGATTCCACTACCAGACCTGCTGCAGACAATCGATGGGATCTTCCCCGATTGTTTTCTTCACAAGCCATTCTCTTTCTCCACATTGGACTGGTCGCAACCTGGTTTCCAATACTACTCTCCCTACTTATGAGGGAACAACTACGTAACAATCAATCATCTCCAGTATATGTCCGCAACCGTTACGTAACGTCTCCACTTTCCGCCATCCTCCGCCGCCGCCTTCTGCATCGTCCTACCCCTCGATCCCCTGCTCGGGGCGACAACTTGCTCCCTCTGGGCCTGCAGTACCACGATCCTCATCATATTAGACCTCAAACGTCCTCATCAAATCCCCACCATTCGGCTGGCGAAACGTCAGGCATGATCATTCCTCCCGACAAGCTATCCAGGGCGAACGTCCGCATTGCAACCAACACGCTGTACGGCGACCTCTGCAAAACTGTCTAGTATCCTACTAGTGGCCCATCCTCCTTGTTCTCTGGCCATTTCACCAAACCTGCCGTCGACCCACACCTCCCTCCGCTTCCAGCAGTGTTTCCTAGACTTCTACAATTGAGGGCATGATACCCCTCCGCGCCACCACCATCCGTGCATCCTCCTGCACAGCCTCTTTCGGTTCGTCCCTCCTAGGTCTATCACCGCGGGTGCTCCTACTGGGCACTCCCCACGTTTCTGTACTATACACTGCTATTCGACGGTTGGTCGACATCCTCCGCTTCTGCATTTATTACCTCCCGACCTTCGTTCCTCTGCAAGGGGCTCATACAGCGGCCTATTCCGTTCCTCCCATAAGGATCCTCTCTGTTCTATCTGGGTTCACCAAGACCTTCCTCCAGTCCTCCGGATAGACCGCCCTCTTCTGGGTCCTCTCTCGGGACCAGGGACGTTTCTACCGTCCGAATCTACCTTCGCTACAACTTTACGGGTGGCTACTGTCATCCGTCTCCTCTGCTCACCAGGCACTCTGGAAGACGAGGCCTCTCGCTTTGCCTCCAGGGCCATGCGGTCTTCCACCAAAAAAAAAAAAAAAAGGTTTATGGCAACCACTGGAAACGGTGGTTTCATTGATGTATTGCTTACCAGGTTCATCCCATCGATCCACCCTTACAAGATCTCCTCCTTTTCCTGACCTTCTTTAACGAAGGTTTACGGGGATCCTATATCCTGGTCTATAGGTCGGCATTGAATGCAGTCTACCGGGTCTCTTCCCTAATCCACTCGTTCCAACTGGGTCGCTCATGTGTCACCAAGACGTTTTCCGACTGGGGCCTGTCCATTGTCCTAGCAGCCCTGATGACTCTTCCTTCTAAACCTTAGCCTCCGCACGCCTCAGTCGCCTCACTAAGAAGAGACTGTATTCCTGGTAGCTCTGGCTGCTTGCCTCCCCTGCGGCGGACTACAAGCCCTATCCGCCAAGGAGCGTGATTGTTTCCCCTACTGGATTTTCGAGGCGTTACCCTCACTCCCAGCTCCTCCTTCAGAGCAAAGACCCTGAAACCTGCTGAACGACAGCATCCTTTCATCATACCATCTCTATGCAGTATCCTTAGGGATGATCGCGACAGAACTCTTTGTCTGGTGCGAGCCGTCCGTTTTTATCTAAGAGTCTCCCATCCTATCAGACAGGACTGTACTCGACTGCAAGACTGGGCTCACTTCTGCTTGGATGATTGGTTCCCAGCACCATCCTACCGTCTCCACTTCCCATTACGTCCGGGATGTGTCCTATTGAACCGACGGCTTGTACCACGTTGGGCCCTTTGTTACAGCCCACCGCGTACTTTACCCCTTTGGACACGCTGTAATCCACTTCGTGTTACAGGGGCCGGTCGCTAGCTTAGGGGACTCCGGTCAAATGGCGCCCGCCGCCGTGACGAAGTCTATGGGAATGCTAATAAATCGGGTAATGGATTTTTTCACGGCAAGTAGAAACATCAAAATTCCAGGATACCCTGGTTAATTTGTGTTTCTATTGCCTATTGAAAAAATACATTACCCGGCTTCCCGCCCTCCTCCCCTCTCGTTGCCATTTGGGTAGGATAGAGGTGTCGAAAAAGCGAGCTCTGCTGCTCCACCTCAACTTGTATACGATGGAGGCTGCGCAGTAGCTATCGGACCGGAAGAACTCGTTTTATCTCTAGAAGAAACACCATTGGAGAAGGAGAATGCTAATAAATTGGGTAATGTATTTTTTTCAAAAGGCAATAGAAACAAAAATTAACCAGGGTATCCTGGAATTTTGATGTTTTTATTGCCTAACCGAAAATATACATTACCATAACTCCCACCCAGGCCTCCCTTCCATTGTCTAGGTTCTGGGTGAGGAGAAATAATGCCATCGGAAGGCTGCGCCGAGTATATATAGCCAACCCATCCCTGCGCATGCGCAGTAGTGCAAGCCCGGCTGGGAATCCAACTTTCAAGCTTCTAGGGGAATAATAGCTCAAAAGGAGAAAATCGCTATAAAAATAGGTAATGTATGTTTTCGGTTAGGCAATAAAAACTAAAATTAGGGAGATGCAGGCCCTGCAATTTTAGTCTTTGTTGAAAAATCGGAAAAATTAACGCTTAAGTCAAAACGTAGCACTTTGTTCAGTTGCTTTGGCGAATTTTCGATAAACTTCTTATTAAATGATGGTAAAAATTAATAATAGCAATGTTCATCTTCATCAGGCTTCTTTCTAGTTGTAGTAGGAACTCTGTTTACATCTTGTGGAACTCGTACTTGCTTGGAAATTTAAACCGTCGCTCTCACGCTCCGACCACTGATCTTTACGATGTTCGTTGCGTTGCGTGCTCCACTTCTCGAGTTGTCTGGCGAGGGTTGGGTGTATCAGTTGAATGACGGTGGGAAATGATGGTGGCTGTATGTCATAAGGAGCATCTTGGCATTTTCGAAGTGCTGTATGGCTATGGATTCCAAGGCCCTGAGAAGTGCTTCTCTTGCTGAATTGGATGTGAGTAATGTTGCCGTGTCATCCCAGGCTATTGTGTGTCTTGTTTCTAGATGGTGTGCTGCTATACCGTTTTCTGGGTCTGGCTCTTTAGATCTTGTGGCCGAAATATGATGAGGATTCACACATTGATTCCTCTTTGCATTTTTGCCAATGTAAACTGCATTGCAGTAGTTGCAGGGAATTTTGTAGGTAGCCCATTTGGTTTTGGGACAATGGGGTGCCAGTTCCTTTCTTGGTATTGTTTTATGGCGTTCTGCTGGTGGTACCCCTGGTGTTGGTTGCGAGGCTTGGCTTTTCGTCCTGCTTCTGGTGAAAAAGGTGTGGGGGATGGGTGGTGGTGTTTCTATGATCTGTGTTTCATGAACTTGCTTACTGCTGTTGCTTTCCGGTGGCAGGTGGATTCCGGTATTTTGGTTGCAGGGAGTTATGTGGCATTAGAAGCATCTTTTTAAAATTTACACTGTTTTTGAGGAAGCAGGAGAATCCTCGTTGCTTGAGGATATCTTGAATGGGTTCACTGTATCATAGAGACACAGATCATAGAAACAACTACACCCAACCCGCACACCTATTTCACCAGAAGCAAGACAAAAAGCCAAATCTCGCAACCAACACCAGAGGTACTACCAGCAGAATGCCATAAAACAATACCAAGAAAGGAACTGGCACCCCATTGTCCCAAAACCAAATGGGCTACCTACAAATTTCCCTGCAACTACAGCAATGCAGTTTACATTGGCGAAACACGAAGAGGAATCAATGTGCGAATCGTCGATCATATTTCGGCCACAAGATCTAAAGAGCCAGACCCAGAAAGCGGTGTAGCAGCACACCATCTAGAAACAAGACACAATAGC